>JBAWJQ010002078.1:0-94280 GCA_037783105.1 Bactrocera zonata | reverse complement strand
CCAATACAAGTTAGTACAGGTGTTTAGTTTCCATTCCCGCTAGTTCGGTGGGATCTCTGAATCTATGCACTTCCAAGTGTTTAAGTTTTTCCCTCCCGAATGTCAACACTTCCTTGTTGAGTTGTTTCCACCTCATCTTAAGCTATACAGCTTCTGCAGATGGCGTCTGTTAGGATTCCTAGCCTTACCGCGTGGACGCCAATAGGGTAATGGCCCCGTTAAAAGACCCACAACTAGGGAGAGGCCCGCCTTATTGAGGGCAAAGAGATCACTAGATCCTTAGCGATCGATTTTGGGTCAAAAGGATTGTGCAACAGGGCATGTGCCGAAGGTGGCTCAGCGCTGGCTAAAATCCTGCGAAACCCAGCTATCTAGTAGTAAAACATAACAAAATACGGCAGCACCCTCCCGCTGCCATTCTACTGATAGTGATGGTGGCTCTCCTTGCATACTCATAAGATTTACAATTACCTGCGACTTCGCTGTGGCCTGACACCAATACCATTTTTATCACAAAGCGACTCGATACTATTGATAGCGAAGTTAGGCACTCCCTGACCAACCCTCAACGCTTTTTTAATACGTTCAATGCTAGTATCGTCGCCCTGCTATCTGAGTGGAAGGAAACTTCTCTGAAGGAGGCTGCACTCGAGAACAGTAAATCTGCTGCTACTTTCATGACTGCAACCTCGGCTTGAAAAATAATACAATAGTCGGGAAGTCTGAAGCAGGAGTTAATAGAGAGCTCCTGCCAGTAAACCCCTCCACCAACCTTCCTCCCATCCCATACTTCTCCATCCGCGAAGAAGCTCACTGCCCTTCTCTTCTAACGGATAGATATTATGTATCATGGGAGATCAACTACAGCTGGTCAAGTAGCATTTGACGATTTTGGCAAGCTCATTACAGAGCCCTTTATGAGTCTAGCACAGATCCCCTTGCTAGTGCTGGCAATTCCGTCATCATACTCAGTTGCCAGAATAACGCAACCAACAGCCCAGTTCAGTTAGCAGCAATTATATCGGGTTAAGAATTGACCGCTGTTAATACCATCTGACCCAAATAGATCTAACACAGAAGAATCAATTTGGTACACTATGACGCCGTCTTAGTCTTCTTTTAGCACATTACACTTGTCGCAGCCATTCTCCAAATACGTTTTTTGGAGATCTGCAAAGTTCGCTTACGTGGCTGCAAGTCGATGTGTTGTCATGGTGACCGAGCACATTTTTTTTGTCCAAATGAGACATTTTTCCTGCATTTTTCATCGAATCTGCATAATAAATCGGCACAGCAGAGTCCTGTGTTCTATTTGCCATTTTTCAAGTAGACTTTGTAGTTTAGATTTTGTGAATACCAGAAAACTGTGCCAACAAACCTTAACGACTCATAAAATAATCTACGAACCGGGTTCACCGGCTGAAATCCACTGCTTCGTCCGTTCTTTGGTCTGCGCTATTTACAGGGAGATCCAAGTTTCGTTGACGACCTCGAAGTCATGCAGAACTCATTCCGATTGTGTTGTTGTTGTTGTAGCGGCAGAATTCATTCCGATTGTGCTTAAGCAGCGTCAAACACGACTTTAATGTGAAAATGTGTTTTAACCGTTAAAACCCTCTGATAGTTAAAGATTACTTCGAGGCTTGCTTGAATAGGTAGTAAAGATTCTATAGGCCTTACTTACTTGAGCTGGTTCAAAAAAAAAAAAAAATAAATAAAATAAAACGATTTTTTTTTCTTGAACTTGAATTATTTTTAATTGAAATAAATATAAATATATTTTCACAAAATTTTGAAAAATTACAGATCTGTGCTTTCGACAACTTTCATTCCCTTCAAGTATCGAGTTACTACTGTAATTCGGCTTTGATTTGGACAACTTAACTAAATTATGCTTTATTCAACAACTTTTGTGTGAAAAGAAATTTCAACTAACCTTTTCTACTTGTCAACTGTCATGTCGAGAAGGGCAACAATGGAAAAAGATAAAAACAAGCTTGCGCATATCGTAGATCCATCTTTTATACGAATCAACTTTGTACTTGAAGTTTTATTCGTTTTTCTATCTTGTTCCCATCACTTAAATAGATTCCAAACAAATTTAAATTGATGAGGTGAGATATCTATACGAATCTCATACGAGCTCTTCCAGTGAACAGCTGACAGACGTGAACTGGAATCGAGCTGCTCTTATGAGACAACAACTGCGATTCAAATACTTGCATTTCATTTATCAGGTGCTTTTCATGCGCTGACATTTCTCTGCCTCATCAATTGTGCGACATAACTACATGTGACTCCCACACACACAGCCGCACGCAAACAGTCGCAGCGCATAACTGTAATAAAACTACACAGTTATATCCTGTATTAAATGACTGCTGCATACTTTTTCTAATTTTTATTCAACTTTGCACTGAACTTTCAAATTGAATTTCTTCAACTGATTACCTTCATCAACGCTATCGATTACATATCTGCCCAGACAGCTTGCTGACGAGCGCACAATGTGAGTAAGAGATGTGGAGGAGCGTGCCGCATCACGTTGCCGCTGTTGCCCCCTAACACGATGTGCTGAAATGGATGCTGCGTTGTGGGAGTATCAAAAGGCCATTTCGTGTTCGTGTGTGTGGCCTCTGCCATGTCACTCCCTCGTGTTCGCCTATTCCTTGCATTCGTTATGCGTTCAAGCGCTTGGCAGCTTCTCCTCGTTATTGACAATCATGAATGAAGGAAAGCTGACGCCGAACCGAAGTGCGCAAGTAATCGAATCCAGCTATCGTGTGCTGCCTGCGTACAACACATGTATATATGTGTGTGCAGTCAAGCGAAATATTATTTTTTGCGTTTGCTGCCGAAGGCTGGTGCTATGTTTTTCAGCTGGCTTCACAGTTTTTCAGTGCTTTTTCCACCCACTCACTACTCGGCTATAGCTTTTACTTAGTCCCAGTCCCAGTCTCTTTATCTACTTCATAACTACAATTCGTCGCATATTACTTTCACCCAATTGACTTTCCGAAAGTATCGATAAAAGTGAAGTTGCCGCCATGATTCGCTTAGCATCCAATTTTTCGCCTTTTTCACCGACCCTCATCGTTGTCGCTGTGATTCGGCACATTTCACATTTACTAAAAGCACATTTATCTTTGTGAATGTGTGGCTCGGTTATACCTATGATGTATAACCTGCAGGAAAATTTCCTTCTAAAAGTTGTGCCTAAAGTCTAAGAAGTGCATAGAATACACTGATCGACCAATATTAGTTTTGCCTAAGGAAATATTAATTTTGCTCTTCTTTCGGGACCCAAATTTTGTGCTTCAGCTGTTCGTAGACAATTTTTAGTCGTTGAAGTAGAATAAAATATATCGCAGATGGTTTAATAGAATGCTGCTAAGATAAATTTTTGAGACTGGCTGAAAATTACGGGTTCGTTGGTGTTACGTTATGCTCACAATTGTGTAAACAGAAACATGTACTCTCCGGAATTTTAGATTTTTAACCTCATTGAGGATTAAGATAATTTTTCAAAGAGGAAATTATTAAATAAATATCGTGGAAGACCTTAGAAAATATATCAAAACATAATCGTAATGACAAGCTTGTCGATTTAGCCATGTCAGTCTGTTTTGCCTATATATACGCTAACCAGTTTTTCAGTCTATGAGATATCGTTCTAGAATTTTGCACACGTCCTTTACAATTGACACTTTTTCATGGTCGGGTTATGAACGTGTGTTCCATCATCACAATCGAGTTCACTATCTCCTCTCATGATGAGTGTGTTATGCTTTCACCGCCATTTAGCGGGTTGGAGAAGTGTTCCCACCTTAATTTCAGTATGCTTTGGGCATCAGTCACTTCATCACCTTGGGGGGTTCTATAAGTGCATGCTTCGGTCTTGAAACTTTTTGTTAGTCACCGAATTTTTTCTTAGAATTTTCGAGCACTACTCCTGTCTGCCTGCTTGTCTTCGTACACACACATGTCGGCTTCTCTCCTTTCTAGAAATGCGTCTCGCTTCCCTTTTCAGCTCACGACGTCTATCCCATTCCGTTGCGAGGTAGTCAGCCTGTTTTCTCTCCGCTGCGACACGGCACTCCTCGTCGTACCAGCTGTTCTTTTGCACTTTCCGTAAACCTATGGTTTCGGTTGTTGCAGCTGTACGTAAAGAGTTTAAAATGCCGTCCCATAATTCCCTTATACCGAGTTGCTGATTAGAGCTCTCAGAGAGAAGGACTCCAAATCGAGCAGAAAATCATTCGAATGTCTGTTGTGATTGCAGTTTCTCGATTTGGAACCTTTTGCTTGTTGGGGTGCGTTTTTTGCTGCACAAAGACGGGTGCGTATCTTCGCTACAATAGTGGTCCGCGGCTGGGCTCGTACATCGGAGCGTGCGCACGTCTAAAACACTGGAGACGTCTATCACATCATGATCGATCTGGTTGGTGGCTCTTCCATCCGGAGACAGTGAGGTATTCTGCTTTATTGGCGTAGACAGTGCTTATGCGGTTATAGCCGACTTTGCGACAGCGCGCCAGACGTTTTTCCTTTTCGCTGTTTAGTGCCGATTGTAGATTCCAAGAATAGCCAGGCTCTTCTCCACATTGCTTTTCCCAACGGATACTGCGTCGAATACTCTCAAAGCTCCAATGCTTTCATCCATTCGGACGACAAGACCTAGCCAGCGGAGCCGCCGTCTCTTAACTCGTTGAACTGTGTCAATGGCGTCGTATACCTTCTACAGCTCATCGTTTCATCTACTGTGGTTTTTGTCGTTCCAATGCGCAAGGGATCATAAATCTTCCGCAGAGTTTTATCTTTTTACATCGAGAGAAGCCTTTACTTCTCAATTTCCTATTCAGTCCAGTCCAAAGTAGAACCTGTTGACAAGAGTTTCTTTTATTCGGGATGTGGTATGTCGCAAACCCAGCGCAGAACTCTGAGGAGGGATGTTTGTTGTTTTTGGCTACCCAGTAGACACCACCAGAAGTCGTGAGTTATATGACTGAAGTGAATGACGCTCAGAAAAAATTCCTCTCTTGCGCCTTTTATTTTTTCCTACGGGGTATGCATGAATGATATGCGCCTAGCTCTGTACGTTAAAACTATTTTGCTGCAGCAAAGTCAATATGTCCTTTTAGCTGCCACGTGGGCATTCATTCATTCAATATCTGCCATCGCGCTTATATCAACAGTTATGTATATTTATATGGACATATCTACGTACATGCCCACGTATATGCCTACTTACTTTCGTCGCTTTTTTACTACCTGCTCACTACTTCCCCCACTCACAATGTCGCATAAACCATTTTTGGTATTTATAGATTTTCATGAACCCCTCTGGGTGTGTCTAAGCTTGTTTGCTGTACAGGTGTGTGCGTACATCTTTCGCAATTCATACTCTTATGCCCTTTTCATGCACTACCCACTCAAAATAAATAGAGTTCGCCTGAATTTGTCAGCCATCTAACGTGCTGCATATCATGGAACACAGAGTTGCATGGAGAATAAAAATAACAACTGTGGATCTTCGTACACACACATATGTATATACATACATGCATAATATCTCACGTAGCCTGCTTTTGTCTTGAATCGATCTGCAATGAATGCTCATCAAGCACAAACTTGCCTTTTCATGTGGCACGCAAGCATCATTGTCATCGGTAAAGTAATCAGCTGCGATATCGGCAACTACATCAGCTCAGCCTGGACTTCGCCAACGCATATTGGCGTTGCGCTGCCGCACATACATATGCAATCATTGGCGTCTTTATTTTTCGCTCTCAATTTTCATTTGTTGACGTTGACATTGACGTTGACGTTGCATGCGAAATTTTCGCTTTCATTTTGTTTTTTTTTTTACATCTCGATTCATTCGCAAATTCACCTCAACTCACTTCGGCTCATTCTTTGTCTGCCGCATATTTTGGCTGCCATTTACTACAGGTGTTGCCGGACGATTTCTACATACCATACATACGGCAATATAATTGGAATTTACGCTTGTTTGTTGTTGTCTTTCCAAGTCAATAATTTAAAATTTATTTTTCTTCCTTACTTGTCTCATTTATTTATGCCACGTTTTCCGCGTCTCATAAATTATTTTCACGCGCTTTTATTCGCTCCGCCGCCGCGCCGTTTCTTATGAAATATTATAGCAGCGCAATCAACCGTTATGAGCTTTGAAAAATATTTGCCTGTTATTAAAAATTGCTTATCCTCATGTTGCTTTGCACTACAACTTCGTCGGAGATATGTTTTGTTGTTGCTGTTTTAGACGTTGAAAGTTCACAGACTTTGGCAGTTAAATGCATGCCTGTTGTGACATTTCAGATTTAATAATTTATTTTAATTTTCCGCTCCGTGAGCGCTTTATCAAAAATTCCTGGAACTAAGTCAATAAAAGATTTTTCTCTAATAATTTTTCCAAAGCGAAAATATAAATGCTTGACTTCATTTCTTTCCAATGCAAAGCATTTAGATTAATTGGAAAATTCTAAACTAAATGGAGAGCATAAATAATATTGGGTGAGGCTTTGTGACAGAACATAAGTTTCCTTAATTGGAAAAATGGTTGACTTACTATTATGAGCAAAAAACAGCAAGGCTTTTGGTAATTTTAAAATTCTTAATTTATAGTATTATTCTAAATCCACATCGTCCTCCTCAAAGGGGGGATTCCGCCAATACACTTGTGCCAATGTTTTTCCCAAACGTTTGTTGAAGTCAATTTCCAAAATAGCCTTCAATGACTCAAAACGGTTTCCCTGCAGCGCTCGTTTGAGTTTGCTGAATAGCCAGAAGTCGCAAGGAGCTGCATCAAGCAACTACGGTGGTTGAAAAGGCTAAGAGTTGTCGGTCCATAAATCCAGCCTCTTTTTACAAATAGTTTCGCGGAAACGAGGCATAACACTCAGTTTGGTCGATGCTGACAGCAAGGATAATTCGATAATCAAAGAAAACTGTCAGCATAACCTTGATTTGTGATCTGCTCTGACGGAGTTTTTTCGGTTTTGTTCATTTTTCCCACGATATTCGGCCGATTGTTCGTATGTTTTCGAGTCGTAAGCAAAGATCCTAGTCTCATTGCCAATAATAATACGTTTTGTGACATCCTGATAGCCGGAAGGCATTGTTTCACAGGTGTTAACTCGACGCTGTTTTCGAAAAAAATTGAGTGATTTCGGATTCAATCGTGCTTTCACTTTTCTTAGGTCCCAATGAGCCCTCTTCTTATTCCAACGATGTCAGGAAGATCTCTGACTATTAATTGTCGATTCTCAAGCACCAATTCTTTATTTTATTGACGTGTTGATGTTGATGGCCGTCCTGAATGTGGTTCGTTCTCAACGCTTTCTTGGCCGTCGTAGAATAATTTCTAATAATCAAAAAACTTGCTTGCAACAAACATTTATAAACGAATACTATTCCAATCCTGAACGTTTCGGCACAAGAAATTTGATTCCTTACACAAAATTTAATAGAACTTCTTTGTTTAATAATTTCACTCATCGTAAAAATCGCCGAATGCACTTTATGTACTTCCGAAAAACAATCGTATACTAAACAGTCATGATTATTTTGATATGACATTTGGCGCTGTCGTACCAAACTAGACAAAAAATGTTCAACGAATGGGTCTTCGCGCGAAATTTAAATTAAAAAGTCTTACTATTTTTTGCCCACAGCATGTTCAAGGGCTGTAGAGAATATATTCTAAATTATCAATATGTTATCATAGTAATCTGCTCTTAAGATATCGCTGTCTGATAAAGTACCTCTTACTTCACGAACTCAGCGTCCATAAACACCTCATTGTGATGCCTCTTTAACTCAAGAATGTTAAAGCTCAACGTGGTTGAGGTTAGGTAGTCAGTTAAATGGGTATACTTTAGATAGTTGGACTTCAGTGTTGCGGTTTGAGAAGTTTCTGAGATCCACTTGATATCAAATAACGGTTTATTTCAATATGAAACTCTCCTTATTAACTAGTTTTAGTATTAATAAGGCAGTACTTAGTTTGAGTTTTTCTACCTAACTTCTGGTAACTTATGCCTATTTTCATAACTTCTTTGGAGGGTGAATTTTTATAGGAAAATAAAAATGAATTACCTTGAATATTTAGATTATTTTTATTTACATATTGAAAATATAAAAAAAATATTATTTGAAAAAATTTAATACTTTATTACTATTATTATTGTCTCTCGAAGTTGGACCCTCAAGAAAATGCACGTGGGTGGACCGGGGGCTTTTGGGTTTTTTATGTTATTTGAAATCAAATATTCTTGATTATTTTTAATCTATAGACCTGACATTCTGGTCGAAACTACTGAAGTTAAATTTCAAAGGTAAATAACAAAATGGCGGACTTTGAAAAAAAGTCCTTTTATTTTAGCAAAGAAAAGGTTGTAAAATAAAAAGTTAGGAGGGAAAAAAACTCTCATTAGTACCAACGAGAACTATAAGTGTGAGAACAGCCTGTGAAAATTTTAAAGCAATCGGTTCCGTAGAAAAAAAGTTAAAACCCGGGCCGGCCAGAAAAACAATGTTTTGAGAAAAACGCGTTTAAAGTTCAACAACTCCGAGAGAGAAGACTCCGAGGCGTTCTAGGAAACTCGTTATAACTCCCGAAATATTTCGAATTTCTATCTGAAATTTTCACAGTATATTCCCAAGACATTGTACTTTCAAATTAAGCAAAAAAAATTAGATTTTTTGAACTCAAGTTACCAGATTACTACCTTAAGCCAAATTCCTTCATTAATTACTTAATATATATATTCAGAGACTCTATAAAGTTTAGATAACGGGGTTTTCAATAAGGATGATATAATTTCTAAGTGTCGTTTCGGCCATTTGTAATAAATCTTAATCTACGATTTTTCTCATTGTATTCAGTAATATTGATAACTTGATCATATAAAGATATACGCTAGGATAATGTTTACAAATTATTCAATTTTGTTATCAAAATAATGAGGTCGTAATAATCGTCCACCTGTGTTCGCTATTCGCAAATGTTCAAGTGGCAATATGACAAAGAACCGCTCGAAGTAATAAAAATATTGCTGTCGTTCATTCAAGTGTTGCTGAAGACCGCAATTATTTGTCCATTCCAAGAACTATGGATCGATGATAACCAATTTTATATGGCCGTCATTGAAGTTGATCTTGAAACAATCTGGTTCCAACAAGACGGGGCTACAGGCCACAGAGCACTTGCAAAAGCCGAATTTTTGCGAGAAAAGTTTGGAGATTCGATTATTTCACGAAAATGTGACATCGAACGGCCTCCAAGAAGTTGTAATTTAACACCATTAGACTACATTTTGTGGGGTTATTTGAAGTCATTGGTGTTTAACAACAAACCAGACTCTCTTCAAACTTTAGAAGTCAATATTGAACTCACATACGACTTGATTTAGTGAAAAAAGTACTTGAAATTGAGTTAATCGAATTCGTTCCCGCAAAAGAAGTCGTGGAGGACATTTAAATGATGTTAGATTCAGAACTTAATTGTATCCATTGTACTTAACATTAATTATAAAAACAATTGAATTTTCTTACCAATTAGTGTGTACCTTTTTTGAAGAGAAATCATATCACTCTTATTGGAAAACGCTGCATAAATGATCAGCGTGATGTAAGATGATTTGTTTTAGCCACGTCATAGCTGTCATACAAAGTGAACGATCAAAATCAAGTACTTGTATGGAAAACTTTTTTAGCTGACATGATATTAGGTTGTCAAATATCTCGCTTCCGCCTTTATGCTCTTTATTCAATGCTTTATTAAAAGTGTTACAGTGATCGGATTTAGTTCAAATGTGCGCCGTTTCCTTCGTTAATCTGTTTCCATCTAGACACCAACTTCAGAATACCCCCCTCGTAGAAGCCCTCCTCCTTATTTGCGAAGAACTCGGACAGCCACTTTTCACAAGCCTCGTTTGAGTTCAACTTTACACCAACAAGGGCGTTCGCCATAGACAGGAACAGGTGGTAATCACTTGGCGCTATGTCCGGGCTGTATGGTGGATGCGATAAAACCTCCCATCCGAGCTCACGTAGTTTCTAACAACTCATTAACGAAGTGTGTGGTCTGGTGTTGTCCTGCTGGAACACTACACGCTTCCTGTTGGCCAATTCTGGACGCTTCAGGTCGATTGCTTGCTTCAAGCGGTCCAGTTGTTCACAGTAGATAGTAGAATTAGGCGTCTGGCCATATGGGAGCAGCTCATAGTGGATGATTCCCTTCCAATCCCACCAAACACACAGCAAAACCTTTCTGGCCGTCAATCCCGGCTTGGCCACTGTTTGGGACGATTCACCGGCCTTCGACCACGACCGTTTTCGCTTGATATTGTCGTATGTGATCTATTTTTCGTCGCCAGTCACCATCCGCTTCAAAAATGGGTCGAGTTCGTTCCGTCTCAGCAGCATATCGCAGGCGTTGATTTGGTCCAAAAATTTTTTTTTTGCGTCAAATCATGCGGCAACCAAACATCAAGCTTTTTTGTGTATCCAGCCTTTTGCAGATGGTTTAAAATAGTTTGGTGACTAACTCCATTTTCTGCGCGATGTCACGAGATGCCACATGCCGGTCTAACACGATGTTTTCCATGATTTCATCGGTATTCGTCGTCACAGGTCTTCCGCCGGGTGGCTTATTCATGGTGTCGTTTTCACCCGCTCTGAATCGTCGAAACCATTTAACCGCAGTTCGAAGTGATAGAGTACCATCCCCCAAAACAACATTAATCTCACGGTATGTTTCTCTAGCGGATTTGTCTTTAATAAAGGAAAACTTAAAAATAGCGCAAATTTCGGCGTTAGTGAACTCCATGATTACACGTCTATAACTGTTGGACGCAACATCCAAAGTAATCATTAGTCCATGAAAAGATTTTGCGGATCGGATCACTATAGCATATAGCTCTCATACAAACTTACCGATTAAGAAGCAGTTTTTGTCTGGACAGTCTTTTTTTATTTGATGAGCTATCTTCATGAAATTTGGCATAGAAGATTGATCAAGGCTACGGTACAATCTACAAAGAAATTCTTCAGATCGAGTCACTATAGCATATAGCAACCATACATATTGAACGATTAAAATTCTTTTAAGGAAGCTTTTGTATTTGTGAAGAGTATTATTGCTTCGATGCAAGCAAAGTTAGTAGTTTTGGCCATTTCGTCTTTGTAATTCGGCTTCAGCAGGAATCAACACATAGTAGGATTAATGTGTCGATATACTTAGCTCAGATATTTCCTTAAAAATAAATATCTATTTTCATATATGTACATATCGATCGTCGAGAAAAGTTAAGTATTTTTGAGCAGTTTTGCATTCGGGTAAATATGGATGAACAAAACTTTGTAGCGCTTTATGCAGGATTTTCATTTCAAGAATAATGCAGTTGAAATCAAGCTTTTATTACTACTAGCCTTAACAACAAATTATTGTCAAAAGAAAGACATTTTTAGATTATGAAAATTTTATTAATAAATTCGCACTTCTTCTCACACTTACTGATATGAGAACACTTCTTTCATCTTTTTTCGCTTCGAGGAAAAATAAAAAAATAAATACTTGCTAGGCAATCTTTTTTCAAACTCCCCAAATTTGCAGCATTTTGCATTGTATTAACATCTTTTTTTACTATCCTCGCATTCTATTCGCAAAGTGTGAAAGTGTGGAAAGAATTCACACAAGCGAATATTTACTTTCTACGCTTGGCAACTCTCATGCATACACACACACACGCACACGCGCTTTTGGAATATTAAACGTGGCCGAGGCATGTGGCAATTCAATTTGGTATAGCACAGCTTCAGGCGTCATAACATGCATACAAACAGATGCTCTAGCTCACGAAGAGTTGCCAAAAGTTTAGCAAGCGTTCTGTCATATGTGCGTATGTGTGTATGCTCAAGCGACTATTGGTATTTGCTTTCATGCTTGACAGGATCCGTAGTCCATGTTTTGATCATGTGTTATGGCACCACCGGCTACATGTGTGTGCCTGTGCAGTTCATCTATGCTGTGAATGAAGAAAAAAAGCTTAAGTGTAAGCTTTGTAGTTGCATATTCATGTCGTTTTTGACTCCGTGTTATGTCTTTTCGGGCTTGGTTAAATTTTACGCTTTATACATTCCTCCATTCGTTCTTGTTTGTTGTCGAGTTCATGGTAGTGTTGATTGGTTGGACGTTCCATGTAGTTCAGACACCTCTCACTTGTATACGATGTTCTTCGAGGTGATATGTGTCAGCACCTGGAGATAATTGAAAACGTTTAAAGGTGCCAAACAGTGAGAGAAAGACGTTATGTTTTTGGATTAATTTACAAATATGTTTTGATATAGTGAAATGTGGAGTATAATCGATGTTTTTAAACACCGTTTGGAGTCTTCTGTAAACCAGTTACATAGATAATGTCATCTTCTAATTTACACTTACAAGAATAAGAGTTCTCTTTTAGAACAAGATTTCAAGAAAATACTCCTTACTGACCTGTGGTCATTGATACATACATAGCCCTCGCAGAGCTTGACATTTCTTTGAAGAGAAATTAGCTTATGTTAAAAACAGTCTGAACCAGGAAGAAGCTTAAAAATGCTTTTACAATGTTTATAGCCAGATTCTCTTTATAAATGAACCAACAACCAACCAGCAGGAATTTCATTTTAGAGAACACGTGGCTTTTGGGATTTGATTCGATTGTGTTCATACAAAAAAACGTTTACTTTCATATTTGGCTGCTTATCTTCTGATGTTTTATTCGTTGCTTTCATTCACAAAGCAACTCATTTCGGGCAGTTTTCAGCCAAACAACAATACCTTTAACTCCGATCTGTATAAAGCACGAGTTGTCTTAAAAAAAGTTGCCGTGTCTGAATACAGTTTAATGTGAAATGAAAACTATCTGAAAGAGTGGTCACAATAATATACTATAAGAGAGGCTTCGCTCAGCTTAAGCTTAAAGACCCGTTCACATACAACTTTTCTCGTTTAACGTTACAGTTCATACCTAAAGCGAAGCGAAAGAAATGGTATGCCACAATATGCGCTTGGCTTTCAGTGTCTTTCTGTAATAAAAATGGCGACTGTTGCTTGGCATTCAACATTTTGCATGGCTTCGCGTCGAAGACTTTCTATGTGAAAATGCTCATACATAAGTCTACATCGGGTACTACTTTTCGGACAAAGCAAATGTCAGACACAAAGTGAAGAAAAAGTTCTATGTGAACTGGCCATAAGGCCGACTACCAGAATTACCATCAGAAATAAGCAATGCCGTGCTATAAGAAAAATATAGGACTAAGCGAAGTACTAAAACAAACCGTCGAGGCTGTTAAAGGTGGCCGTGACAAAAAATACTTTGACCTACAAATTAACCAGCCCAACCTTCATTTCGACATTTAAAGTTGATGTTTCCTGGTTGTTTTACCTTGGTCGTTGAAAATAGTTTTCTATATATCCTAAAAAAGAAAAAACGTTAACTTCGGCTGTACCGAAGCCATAAGTACCCTTCACTGCTGCATTTTTAAGAGCATAAAAAGAAAGATTAATCAGTTTCATCGGTCATTATTAATGGCTGGTATTTGGTATAATTTTACCCACAAGGACTTGATTTTGTTTGATATCTCAAAAACAAAGAAGACAGTTGGATTGGCTTACTTAAAAGGCTCTCCGACGTTTCCTTCTCTGTTTTACAAACATCATGGCAAACTTAATATATACTGTTTTCCTGCATCTTTAATTATAAAAATACTGCATAAAAGCTGATCAGCTGATTGTTATGTTTTCGTAACCTTTGGACGACTTTCACCGCACAGAAATCTTTCAGTGGTGTGCCAATTGATCTCTTAATTTACAAAAAAAATAAAAATTTTGAGAATGTTGTTTTTCAAATAGTTGGAATAAAAAACAATCCTTCAGAATTGTATCTCAAAGACTTGGGAAATGAGGAAATGAAGATCGGTTGAGTAGTTCTCTAGAAATCTTGCCAACCGACTTCAAAAACACAGTTTCGAGAAAAACGCCTAGCCTAGCTAGCTTCGGGGGCACAAGTTCTCAAGACAGTATCTCCGAAACTATTACTCGGATCAACTTGAAATTTTAGGACAATATTCTAGAGGTGTTGTAGTATTAATTAAGATAATAAAAAAAATCGATTTTTGAAACCAAAACCCCTGTAACCCCTTAAAAAGTAGAAAATGTTGGGTCTTTCTCTCATGTCTTCTAGTTCTATGAATGTGTGGACTTCAAAGAATAGAGCTTTTCGCATACTGAATCGCCCTTAAAGTATAAAGCAGTTAGTTTAAACTACCGAACAGCACCATAAGTTCAACAATCCTATATTTGGAAGCAACAATCCATATTTGTATAAAAGCTTGAAATAGAAATTTACTTAAATTTCGAAACTGCTGCCTTTAAAGACTTCAATATAATCCAAGCGCCGCGGAAAACAAACTGGAACCCCATTGTGTTTACCAAATAAAACATAAGAAATTTAATGACAATAAAGCGTCCAAGCGGGCACCTAGCCTAGGGAGTGAGGTTATAAATGTCGCTTAATAAACGCGAATCCTGTGGAACTTTTGCGTGTGGGTATAATATTTTTCAATCCTATATTTTCCATATACAATATAAAAACACACACGCACACATACTCACACAGAGGCGCACAATTGTAATCCCGTTTTATTTGCCATGGTCACAAAAAACGCCAGCGCTGAGCTCTGCGCTGACCATTACGGACAATATGTTTGCTTGCCGCGCAGCCATTACCATACACGCACAACGCTTTAGGGTCATCAGGCGTCGGCACACACGCTCCAACGCATACATACGCTCACACATATATATACACCTGAAACCATAGCTACATTAGCCAGCTTTTGCGCTTTAAGCCAAGGCAAATGACTTTTGCCGCTTCTATCCGTTACACGCTTCCGCAGCAATCTCCACTGTGCGTATTTGCGTGTGTGTTGGTGCCACTGCGACAGACAAGCTAAAGCTAATGCACGCTACTTAAAAGTAAAATGCAAATTACACGCTTTGCCGTTGACAATACAACACCGCTAAGCGGAAATAGTGCGCAAAAAGTCGAAATTAAGAGAAATCATATGCAAAGCGGAGGCACAAAAGCGGTAAAAACTCAAAAGTCACGAAAGTGTGTGTGCTGAAAAAAAGTTGCAGTACAAAAAAAAAAAAAAAATAATAATAATGATTATAATAAAAACAAAAGCAAAGCAACATTGCCAGCGCCAAAGTTGAGAAGGTTACAAGAACAGCCAAACAAGTTGCCAGATTGTCAGGGTTTTGATGTTCGTTTTTTTCCAGAAACACTTTTATTTATATACATACGTGTACATATATAGTATATACACTTCAAGTGGAAACAAATTAAATTCTTCACATTGCCAATTTTTCTGCTTCTCATTGTCCATACAGTAGTATATTTTACATAAAAAGTCTTAAGAGATTAGAATTTTCGAATTTCGATTTTTTTGTTTTTACGTTTTACGGTTCTAAAATCATTCTTCAGTTGCTAAAATAGTACTAGTTTTCTCCAATCTATTCGCTTTCATGTCCAGACGTTAGGATAGATAGATGCCGCTTCGGTTATAGCCGAGTTTAAAACAGTGTCGTTCTTCCTTTACGCTGTTTAGCGCTAATTGGAGATTCCAAGTCAAGCCAGATCCTTCATCAGTGGAGGTCTTCCGTTTCGCCTGCTAACCCCGGTGGGTACTGCGTAGAACATATTCAGAGCCGGAGTGTTTTTATCCATTAAGACGACATGACCTAGTCAGCGTAGTCGCTGTCTCTTAATTCGCTGAACTAAAAATAGTATTAATAATACTAATGTCGTCGTATGTCGCGTACAGCTCTTCGTTCCATCGACTTTGGCAAAGCGCAAAGGACCAAAAATCTTCCGTAAAATTTTTATCTCGAACATTCTGAACGTCGTCTCATCAGATGTTGTCATTGTCCATGTCTCTGCGCCATATAGCAGGACGGGGATGATGAGTGACTTGTAGAATTTGGTCTTTGTTCGTCGAAAGAGTATTTTACTTCTCAATTGCATACACAGTCCGAAAGCACCTGTTGGCAAGAGTTATTCTACGTTGCATTTCGAGGACGGGTATTTCTCGACTCTTTTCAGATCGGCCAATGATGGTCCTCGGACATTAAAGAGATCGTCTTTTTATGATCCTAAAATCACCGTCCCGCGGCGCACTCGTCTTGAAACAACTGATTCCGAAGATGTTGCACATTAGCCACCATTTTCTATGAAAAATTTAGAAAAGAGAGACATTTGATTAATTCTTCTTATTCCTGGAATAATTAGTAAAGTCTGGGCGTTTTTAGGTTCTAGACACGAACCTTAAAACACCTTGAAATCGAGTTTTTCTAATGATTTTCACATCGTGGCAATGGAGTCATGACGCGTTTCCCGATTTTTCAATTTCAAAGACCGAATAAAGTCATAGCGAACCAAATTTGGTGAATGCGACTACTGCGCGATGTCACTTGTTTCATAAAAAGTCAGTCACAATTGATCCATAAGAGGTTTTGCTATCTCTCTGATGCCAACACGACGATCTTCCAGCGCTGTTTTCTTAATTTTTCGATGTTATCGTCATTCAATCGTCAAAAGCTTAAGGGATGACTCGATGACTCGATGACCTTACAACCTTCACCGAAAAACAACACGTAGCAAAATCCATCGCAACTTTGCCTTGAGAGTGCCACTCATTTTTCGCCGTCAATCGCCATCTGCTCTATCATTATGTGATTTCTAGGCAATGAATCTTCTGTATGTCGGTTCATAAATGCGTTAGAGAAACGGATAAGTAAATTTTGTTTCCATTATTTATTAGACACGATTCGATTTAGGTAGCTACTGCTTTGGGTTTTACAACAACTCAACTATGAAATCTAGTTTTCAAGTCTAGTTGGTCGTTTCTGATTTTATCCATTTTTCAATTGATTTTTCGTTCGCTTTAGGGTCTGAACTAATTTCTGTAATGACGGTTGGTGTCCATAGATCCTTAGATCAAAATAGTAAATGAACAATAGCGGCTAATACTGATAACTTCATTTAACTTAAACGAGGAATCTTCGAAATCTATATTAGGTTGTCAAAAAAGTCTTGCGGTATTTTCGCTAGTTGGCGCTGAAAGCGCGTAGTTCTAGTTTTATTCGTCGCATCGGGTCATGCTATAGCTTTTTGGAAAGCTCATTTCACGCGCAAACACGTGTTTGATTGATTGTTGTTTCTTTTAAGTCGTTCGTGAGTTATAGCGTCGCAAACATGGAGCAAAATAAAGAGAAAATACGGCATATTTTACAGTACTACTACGATAAAGGCAAAAATGCATCTCAAGCCGCCAATAAAATTTGTGCAGTTTATGGATCCGATACAGTTTCCATTTCCACCGTACAACGATGGTTTCAACGTTTTCGTTCTGGTGTAGAGGTGGTCGAAGATGCGACACGCTCCGGAAGGCCTGGCGTCGAAAATTGCGATAAAATCGCTGAATTGGTCGAAAGAGACCGGCATAGTAGTCATCAAACCGTTATAAACCATTTGGAGAAGCCTGGATTCACTAAGAAGCTCGATGTATGGGTGCCACACGAATTGATTCAATAAAAATACCGCAAGACTTTTTTGACAACCCATTATTTTCAATTTCAAAAGCAATACAATATTCAGGAAACTATATTTTCTCCTCGATATCCCACTGTGCCGCACATTGAGTCTTCCAAGTTCGCACACAATCCCAAGTCCCTCCTTATACACTTAATTATACACACTCTTAAATGGTCTTTTGCAAAACTCGCTTGTCAATGGGTACGTGTGACTGTGTGATGTGTGTGCCTGACACCTTTCACGTGTTTTTCTCCCCCACTCACTTGCCCATATATCATTATTTTTTTCCCTTTTGTTATTGCTGCCTCAGCCCACACTCATACCCGGCTTGACCTAGTGACCGCAGCGAAGGAGCAATAATATCCAAACGCCCGTTACGAGTATAATACATAATATGAATATAAAGACGCGCTCACACCAGCAAGTGTGCGCTCTCATATAACTGGATTTGACCGCTTGCTGTTTCGTTGATACGTGTTGTTGCCTCCAACGGTCAGCTTACTTTTACGAGCATTTGCCTTTTCACTTTCGTATTTGCCTTTGAATGAGTGTGTTTGCGTAACATTTTTGCCTTGGTACGGGTGTTTGTAAGATTTCTACAAGCGTTGGGTCCTAATAGCTGGTGCACAGCCGTCAGAATAGTTCACAATAAATTTCTGAATGAGATTTCCCGGACGATTGTTCTTCGTTAGAACTTAAGTAGTTTTTTAGTTTTGAAGTTTACGATTCTTGTAAGCTAAAATCAGATATCTTCGTTTAATTTCCTTCTGCGAAATATAATTTTGGTTTTGAAATTGATTTCAATAACTTCAATATGCGACCTAACCTAAAAATACTAAAAGAACTCAATAAAATTGTTTTCGGCTTTAAAGTCACTTGTCCCTCAAATGGTCGAATAAAATTTTCTGGTGAATTTAAGATCTTTAAGGTCCAGTCCGAACTGACTGAAGATATGTATGTATATATCTATCTTATCGGAGTATTAAGATATATACTCCGTGGTTGTTTGCCTGAGGCTTTTTTTTTCTTCGAAGGTCCTGAAATATGAGACAGTTCGAAATTGTCTGCTAAGTTGCCAGATAATAAAACTTTTGTCTTCATGAAAGAGGTCTGCGGTAAATTTTGAAAGGCACACATCTCTTAACTGCTGGTTTCGGACCTATATTATCTTTAGGCAGACCTCTCTTTTACGACTAGATAAGTGTCACGAGTATATGTGCTGTAAAAACTAGCGGTATCGAGCAATTACCTTTATTTTGTGATGTTCTTAGGCAACGGCTTCGAAAGACTTAAATCTTAAAATCCATTAGCCACAAACATCCGATTTGAACTAACTAATCTCTATTTAGAGCTATCTCCTACAACTAGAAGAGTCTACCAGCTGTATCCATGTTAATATATCTATATCCTATATATGTACATACCTATTTATATTCCTCGTAATCGGCTTCGAAAAACTTAAAATATATTTATCGAAATATCAGAGATCAAATATACCGTGGAAATATTTCATTTATGGTCGCCTAGACCTCAATCCAGACTTCTTTACTTTATTTTATCTAAACTTTTCTTTCCACGTTGACCTTTACAACGTAAATGAAAGAAAAGGCGTATTAAATGTTAGACAATATTGGGCCAGAATAAAGATTAACTTAGGGTTAAAAAACTGAGTCGCATACTTAAAGCTTGCTTTCAAAAACAGCTGATCGGTATATGCCCTGATTGTGGATCCCTGTGCCAAGTAGAAAGCGAAACAGTTGTGTAAAATCATTTCTGAGAAGGTTTCCCATTAAAGTATAGTTCGCATTTCACACGCAATTGAACTAGTTACTAACTAGTCCGTATATTGTCATCGATTAACTTAACTAGTGTTGTAGCCAAGCTTTTATTTCATTACCACACTATTACTACACTATTTTATGTCCACATTTGCATTCATAAACGGGATAATTTACTGTATTTACTGTCTTCGCAATTTCGTACTTGCCACGTGTAGTGAGTTGCTGGCCTTTTTTCCCCTCATACCATTATGTCTTTGCATTGTTTGTGGATTTATATTCAACTATCTTTATAGCCAACTTGTTGACTTGCTGGGGTTTATGACTGGTTGCTTCCGCTTTAATCTTTATTGTCCAACTATACATAACATAATATACTTACATACATGATACTAATGCCTTGAGTGTTACTTTATTGATTTGTTGAGGATATTTACTTTTCGCATTGAGACCACCGATAATTGGTCGGGTAGACATTTATTTACATGTTATGGGCACTTCCGTTATACTTTATGCAACTTATGTATTTATTCTTGGGGTTGGGCTGTGGAAGCTCAAATATTGGCATCTAAAGCTTAAAAAAAGTCTGGTTTATTGTTAAAGACCAATGACTTCAATATGAAATAGTCTAATGGTGCTAAAAGACAACTTCTTGGAGACCAATTGTGGCCACAATTTGTTGAAGTAATCGAATCTCCAAACCTTTTTCGCAATAATTCGGTTGTTGCAACAAGAAGAAGAGAGAGTAAAAAAGGAATCGATTACCTTATACTGCTGTAAGGGAGCCATTGGCAAAAGGTGGAGTCACTCAACGCAAGTGGTCCTCTGGCTCTACGACACCATAGCCAAGTCTATTATGTGCTATGGAATCTTTATGTAGTGGAGGACTCTAAAAAAGACCACACTTGCAAGGAAACTCGATAGTGTTTAACGGGCGGCACTTATCAGCATCTGTGGTGCACTAAGATTCACTTCAATCATGGCACTTAACTCCATCTTGCACATAGTGCAAGGACATTGTCAGAAGATGTATGGCTGTTAAAGCAGCTATCAGACTATATTAGACTCAAAAAATCTGAGTTCCTAAAAGAACATGTGACTTCATTCCGGATCACTTGGATCATGGCGTCGCCAAACCGAAATCTGGCGGCTCTTTCTTTGTCCATGTAACGGCGAGGGAATTTCGAGTGGGAAGAAGCCGTTGAAGGAGAGGGGCAGTGAGCTTCCTTACGGAAAGATCGAAGCTTGGGGAGAATGTTGGTGTAGAGGCTAACTTTCAAAAGCTTTCTGTCAACTCTAGTTTCAGACTTCCTCAATTTTGCAGTCTCTTCCAAGCCTAGGTTGCAGTTATTAAGATAGCAGTAGATTTACAGCTGCGGAGTGCAGCCTCCTTCAAAGGAGTGACCATCCACTCAGATAGCACAGCTTCGATACTAGCCTTAAACTCATTAACAGCGCGTTCAAGGTCGGTCAAGGAGTGCCTAACCTAGCTATCAATAGCATCGAGTCTCTTTGTGGCAAGACTAGTACGGGTGTCAGGCCATTGTTATTTACCACACCACTGAGATGAAAATGAGCCTCATCGAAGAAGATTATTTTCTTAAAAAAAAACCGTTATCGTTTTAAAGTTCTTCAAAGTCACAATTAGCAAATTCACGACGGTGGTCCAATGGGTTCAGTTCTTCTGTGAGAACAATTTTATGAAAATTCAAGCCCTAATTCTTACTCAAAATCCACTAGGTAGAGTCCAAAATCTTTTTTCTTTTAGGGAGATCTAGACTGGCCTGACCCCTTAAGAGTTTGATTTTAATTAATACGGGTCCAAAAACTCAAAGCAGGTCTGTATTAAATAAAGTCGAAAACACCGGAACGCATTGGAACAGACATTACGGGACCGCATAACAAACTATCCGTGCCAATGGAATGGTAGAGTCCCAAATCTAACAACGTTTGGAGTCGACAGGAATTGTTTGCATTTGAACACATCATTGTTGGAATTTTTGTTAGTGCTCTGGGAACCTCTGATTTTTAATATATATATATATAATATGAATACTCTATTCAGTTTCCGTCCGTTGGAAGGACGAAGTGGAGAAGGACCTGGCTTCGCTTCGGATATCCAATGGGCGCCAAGTAGTGAAAAGAAGAGATGACTGCCACGCTGTTGTTGACTCGGCTATAATCGCGTAAGCTTTGTCAACGCCAATTAAGAAGAAGAAGATTCAGTTTCAGTATTACAGAATTTAGCTGCTCCCAGTTTCACTTTTTCCCAAACCCATTGATAAGTGCTTTCCTACAGAAAACACCCGAACCTCTCTTTCGCCAGCAATTTGCTTTAAACCTCCCAACTACTTTTGCATACAGCGGCTTTGCTTTTTTTTAGTTTTAAATGAGCATACTATATATAACTCTTGGCCATGTGTCGTCTTTTTAACTGTAATTGAAATTTATGTGCGTTTCAAGTTGAAGGTCATTAAATCATACGCTTGCTACAGCACGTGCATATACTATATACAACTATGTGCATATATAACGGCGCTACTTGGGGCGACCGCGCCTTGTACGAGTGTGTAGCGCCTGTCGCGAACTCTTCACTTCTTTGTGGCAATGCGCCTGTGGTCAACAACATGTGCGTTCTTCTGGGCTCCTTTCAACGCTTAACCACACATATAACAGTACTCGGTTGTTGAGTGGCGCGCAAAGGACGCTTGCACTTGTTGTTGGCGCGTCGCAGCGTGTGCTTGTCATGTCAATTAAGTTCAAATGCTCTCCTTCTCACTGCGAACATTAAGCATTTAAAATGTAATTTTGTTAGAAAATTATATGCTGCGCTCACATAGATAGCAAGTAAATATATTTTATAATGTGGCATGAATATATATTTACGGTACACTCAATGTATTGCGGAGGGCGGTTAAGTGCATACTTCTAGTTGGGTCTGCAGATATTATCGTATTTTTAATGCTCTCATTTATTTGTAAATTTATCAACTCTCTTTTATATGCATTCAAAGTATTTGCGGTGTTCTTCTTCGCTACATTTCAACTCATTTTCAGGGTTAGTGTGCCATGTCGTCGGTCTCCATTGGTGAACATAATAATTTATTTATTTTAATTTTATTTTTAATTGGTGATTTATGTTTTTTTACCCACTGGCAACATGCTGCAAAGAGAGTATAAAAATTTTCTTCGGTTAGAGATCTTTTGTTGCATCGACAAATAGTCAAGACAGGAATGATTGATTTCAGGTAGTTTGTCTGTCCATATTAACCTAATATCTAATATCAGGAATGTGTTTTTTTCGGTCGACTCGGATAATAATTTTTACCCTGAACAGGCTATACTAAGGTTGCTACAAAGTTTCTAACACCCCGAAAGAAACGTTGCAGACCCTCTAAAATCTGCTCTTTGTTGGAACTCCCAATATCGGACCGTTCTAACATAGACATGAATATTGAAATTCCCTTTCTCTTTTTCCGGCATCCCTCTCCTCTCCATTGATATCCATCGCTCTAGCTTGTTTAGTTCGACTGCTGATTCAAGTTGAGTAGACGTGTGTTTGTAGTGTTCGTCACGAAAATGGAAAAACAAAATCAAGAGCAACGCGTCGCGATAAAATTTTGCGCCAGATTGGGCGAAACATCTTCGGAAACGTACGCTAAAATTGTAAGAGTGTATGGTGATAGTGCTCTTAGTCGTGCCCAGGTGTTTCGATGGCACAAAGAGTTTAAGGAGGGGCGTGAAAGCGTGGTAGACGAGGCGCGGGAGACCAGTCGAGGCCTTATTGCCTTTTTTGATAGCCATGGAATCGTCCACAAAGAATTCGTTCCACCGCGGAAAACTGTGAATCAAGTCTACTATTGCCAAGTACTCGAAAGATTGCGAAAACGAGTCAACAGGATGCGCCCAGACATCGCTCGTAACTGGATCCTTCATCACGACAACGCGCCGTGCCACACCGCCCTCAGCGTGTCCCAGTATTTGGCCTCTAAAGGGATCGCCGTGTTGCAACAGGCGCCTCATTCGCCAGACATGTCACCCTGTGACTTTTTTTGTTTCCTAAAACAAAATCGGTGGTTAAAAGAACCCATTTTGAGTCGATTATGGACATCGAGGCGGTCGTGACGAGGGTACTCTCGGACATCCCAGTCGAAGCGTTCCAGAAATGTTACAAAGCATGGAAAACGCGCTTGAATCGCTCTATAGCTGCCCAAGGGGACTACTTTGAAGGGGATGGCAGAGTTGTAGAATAATTTTCAAATATACGGTTTTTATGGAATCAGTCTTATTACTTAATTATCATACCTCATATCTTCACGAAATTTGGCATGGGTTATTATCCAAAGCAACTGTATAATCTGCTATGAAATTATTCAGATCAAACCGCTGTAGCATATAGCTGCCGTACAAATTGTTATTAGAGACGAGTCCAATCGCCATCATCTTTTATAGTTACATACATACATATATTCGCCAGCATTGAAATCCCTGCTACATCTGAATTTGGTCCTTCCTTGTTTGTTGTTTGTTGTTATGATGTTGCGAAATTAATGTTTATTTGGATATTTGCCCCACTTTACATAAGGAACTAATTAGCCTTGAGCTAATGAAAGCAGTGAACCTTTTTTCGGTACTGTTCCCGCTAAAATAAAATGACTGATAGCCGCTCATTAACTGGTATATACTTACATATTTATATAAATAATAATAAATTACTTGGAAAAGACGCCGCCACTTCATTTTGGGCGTCCTACTTTACTAATTTGTGTAAGTCTTCCTCTTCTTTATTCGCCCAGACACCGCTTACGCGGTTATAGCCACAGCGCGCCACTCGTTTGTCCTTTTCACTTTTTGGCGCCAATTGGAGATTTTAAGTATAGACAGGTCCTTCTTCACCTGCTCTTCTAAACGGAGTGGAGATCTTTTCTTCCTCTGCTTCCCCCAGCGGGTACTGTGACGAATACTCTTAGAGCTGGAGTGTTATCATCCATGAACTAAGTCGTCGTATATGTCGTACAGCTCTCCGTTCTTTTGACTTCGTTATTCGCCGTTGCCAATGCGTAAAGAGTCATAAATCTTTCGCAGAACTTTTCTCCTATGTCATCGTGCATGCCTTTTTACCATATAGCAGGACGGGGATGATGAGGGGCTTATAAAATTTTTATTTCTTGGGCGAGAGAGGACTATACTTCTAAATTAACCACGACTTCGAAGTTATGACTGTTGTTCATTTGTTCGCTTCTTTGTTGAAGCTGGAGAAAGCATAACTAACGGCGCGATTGCTATAGCTAATGATATCGATGGCATCGGCATACGCCAGCCATTGTACGCTCTTGTAGAAGATTGTACCTTCTCTACTGAGCTCTGCAGGTCGAATTATCTTCTCGAACGGCTCGTTCGGTCGGTTCTCCCCAATCCTGACGGAGCTTTTGTCATTGCTGAACGTCAGTTTACACAGTCGTATTAGTTTTTCGGGGATACTAAATTCAGACATAGCAGCAGCTCCTTTTCCTGCTCCTCACTGATGAAGTCCAAGATTGTAGGGTCTCGATGTTTGTGGACTGGGTAGAGCGCACTTAAATTCCAATCCTCGGACATTCTACAATGAAGCTAATAATGGTACAACAGGACTGTAATGGAGTCGGAGTGAAAATTGAACGACGGGTGTGGCACCGCCCACTTTTACGTGAACATACATATCTCGAGACCCGCCCGACCGATTCAAATCAAATTTGGTATGCAACATTCTTATGTTAAAGTGTGAAAATGGGCGAAATCGGAAATCGAAATCTTTCCTTTCGAGTGTATAAATCAAGAAGCAATTAATATAACGGGTTCAAACTTTGCACGAATAATGCCCTTAAAGTATGCCTCCTTATGGACTAAAATTGTTCAAATCGAACCAAATATGTTCAAGCCCACAGGTACACAATATGGGGACACCAGAATATACGGTAGTCTTCTGACCGAAAGTATAGGTCAATGTTTGAGATATATAATTGAAATTCAGAGAGAATTTTTCCTAATTGTAATATATCTGTGTGTCAAAATTTCCAGAATAAAATCGGGTGAAAACTTACCTTAGATTCCATATGACTAACAATCCTCATGTATATGAAGGTGGTATTCTGGTCTAGAAGCATGAATTTCAGGTAATTTTTAAAGTGTCGTAAAAAAGGCAATTAGTATTTTTACTATCCATTTTTCTATTAGTTATTTGTTAATTTTAGAAGTGTACAGAAAAAAATTAAAAATTAAAAAAATTAAAAATTAAAAAAATTAAAAATTAAAAAAAGTAAAAAATTTCAAAAATTATGAGCTGACGGAGTGGGGAGTCTCTAAAAATTTCCACTTGACCATACCCATGATTTCAACCCTCCTAGTTATCTGAAACCAAAAAAAAGATTATTAATCCATAATAATGTCTCAATGGTCGGAACTACGGAAAAGTGGGAAAAATTTTTTTTTCACAAAATGGCGACTGCCTGAAAAAAAAAGTTTTTTGGATCACTTTTGCTGACTATTTCGAATTTTTTAAAAATAATAAAAATAAAAATTTGGGGATGGGGCTAGTTCCACCCATAGACAAGCCTATAGAGAAGACTCTATAAAAATTTCAAGTAAATCGGTCCAGTAGAACCTGAGAAATCGTGGCTGTCGTTCCGAAAAAGTCAGTTTTGAGAAAAACGATTTAAAGTTTCGTGTTCCGGACGAACCAGTTTGAATGCGAGGTCAGAAAAATGCTTATATCTCCGATAATAATTTGAATTTTGAAAAATCCACTTGTACACATTTATCTTGAATAGTTAAACTTTGAAAATAGTATAAAAAACAAATTTCGATTTTTTTTTTAATTTCTAGACTAGAAAACCCCCTGAAGGTACTTCCCTGGCTTTGATCCTTGCAAGTTGCATTAGTATGAAACGTTCCGTTATAGTCGAACTTAGCGCTTCCTTAATTGTTTGTGATACGTGTTGTTCATAGTACAACAACAAAACGTATAAATTTAAATTATTAATTTGCGATGAGAGAAGTTTCCTTAGAAACTCAACACTCACAACATTGCTGTTGCATAATAAAAACTCATTGACGTTATTGTTGTTAATTTTAATCATGCAACAACAAAAGTTACTACTCTGCTTGTAGCTCTTGCGGCTGAGGAAAACTTTCAAGACGAATTCGAGGCGCATTTCCAACAGCTTTAATCGCCGCTCGCTATATTTAGCAAGCAAAAACCAAATATTATACTAAGGGATTATGTACTTCAGTACATTGCTTTATCACAAAATTTACTGTCAAGTGGATTTGTTTTTGTTTTTGCTTCGCTTTTATTTTACTTTGCGCTTTTACTTAATTATACAAAAGTTTTTGTTTTATTAACATAAATTAGCGCAGACACGCTAATATGTGTATGTGTATGTGACGTCCTATTTATCTCGCGAGAGGACCAAGACCAGTGTTTTCCAAGTGAATGTTGCAAAATAAGAGCACTTGAGGTTTTGCATTTTTGCACCCACTTTCCGTGAAGCGAAGCACGTGCATACATATGCGCATGTATGTGTGTGTGTGTGTTGAGTAAACACATCAGTTGAACTTGTGTGTTGTGTCATCTCGCTGAGCTGAAGCGACCGCATTTCGTAATTGGGCTATTGAATTTATTATATTTATTTATTTTGTGTGAGCAATATCTGTTTGTAAAAATTATATATCAATAAACATCACTGCGTTTGTTGTTGTACCAACTCACGTGGTATTTGATTGTGCTCAAAAAATGAAAAAAAATTAAAAATAAAGCGCGCAGATAAGACTTTAGCAAGCGCGTCAGCAGCAGCAACGTTCAACGTTCTATAAAAGCGAGCTATTATGTGATTACTGTTATTTGCGGTTTAAGCTAAACAAATTTGTTGATAAGATCATAAAATAATAAAGGGTTTGACTAGTTTCGTCATCGGATTCGCTCGGATATATGTATGTAGGTATGTACATACATTAGAACGGCTCGATTTTCTTCTATATAAAAGCATATAAGGGAAATATTCTATGGATCATTCTGAACAAGTTTGCTTAAGAGACTGTGGATGTAAATCGAGCGAACGGTTTTTAAGGCCAAGTTTAAAAACCTGAACAAACTTTTGTAGCCGATTCCGATATATTCATACTGATATATCAAAAGCTGACTCGCCTTGGCCACATTACACTTATGCAAACCTTTTTTCTAGTCCTCAAAACCGTAGTTAAAGTCAATATCCGGAAAAACTTTAATTGCGCATGGCGATTCACTTTTATTCTCTTGAATTGAAATTTAAAACAGTTTCGCCGGAGGGGTTGTTTGAATTTGCCAAATAGCCAGAAGTTACACCGATCTTCATCAGGCGAATTAGGTGGTTGCGGCACGATATTGCTTAAAAATTTGGCGAAAATATCATGAAGGATCAATGCAGTATGCGACGGTGCGTTGTTGTGGTTCAAAAACCACGAGTTGTTGGCCCATAATTCCGACCTCTTCTTACGAATAGCTTCGCGCAAACGACGCATGACACTAAAATTGTATTCCTTGTTGACAATTTGGGCGGTCGTAAGGAACTTGGATGCACCACAGCTCAATAATCGAAGAAAACTTTCAACATAACCTTGATTTTTTACCTGCTTTGACGCGGCTTTTTCGGCTTCAGCTCACCTCTGCCACGATATTCGGGCGAATGATCGTCTGTTTCAGGGTCGTAAGCATAGATCCAAGACTCATCGCCAGTAATAAACTTTTAATGACATTCTGGCAGTGGGAAAGCATTGTTTCATGATGTTAACGCAACGCTATTTTTCGAAAAAAAAAACTTTTACTTCTCTAAGACCCAAATAATCTTTCATAATGGTAATCACTGATTCTTCCGGTATTCCAACGTTGCTAGTAAAATCTTTGCACCAATTCCTTTATTTTATTGATGTGTTGATCATAAGTTGATGTTCTCGCGTTCTCGACCCTCTTTGAATGATTTGTACGAATGAAAAACACTCACGAAAAAATAAGTCGGCCATAATAATGCAATGGAGAGCCACGATTAATGGCTTTTTCGTGCCTGAATTGGAGGATGTTCATTTGTATACAAGTGTATCTCTACTTGTGTATAATATTATGTTTAAAACGTTTCTGAAAGTGGGTCCTGCGGTACT
This sequence comes from Bactrocera zonata, assembly GCA_037783105.1. Lineage (NCBI taxonomy): Eukaryota > Metazoa > Arthropoda > Insecta > Diptera > Tephritidae > Bactrocera > Bactrocera zonata. Next base: position 65,666 of record JBAWJQ010002078.1, on the reverse strand, counting down.
CACCTCGCTGATGTTGATGCCTCGCAACGCATATAGCAGAATGCAAGGACTATACTCTTTCTTGGAACCCTTCATTTCCACAACCGTCAGATCATCTGTGCAAAGACTGAAATCAATATAGAAAATTAAACTTTTCTTCACCAAAATCGCTGATCTTTAAGTTGTGTAGTTTTGCGACTTCAGCCCACCGACTAATTTACCTAAAGTAATCCACGGTTTCTGGATTAAAGCCGCCTGTCTCTATATTGAGAAAAAGCTTAGCAGAGGCGATCTTACTTTTGTGGAGGTTCGCTTGAAGTTCGTTAGCTCTTAGTTTTGGACCATGAGACTGCTGACTGGATTCTTTCTCCACCTTCACCTCCTGTAGGACAAGTGAAGTCGCCATGGTCTTTTCTATGCCGAGACTCTTTTCTACTTTATCCATCTCCAATGTATTTTTGTTGTCGTCTGCGGAGTGGCGCTTCTTGAGACGAAGGAACACGCTTCCAACACCCCACGCCATCTTCCCGAATCTCGCGTACAGAATAACCTCTGCCGTCTTATTGATCTGAAGGATGCAGCTTTGACCTCCACCTTCGTTGATTAATTATGCCACGTTTGACATCGATTGGCACGATCGAATTCTGTCGTTGTAGCAGCCACAGAGCATGTTTCGGGCCCACCAAGCGAAGTATGATTACTTTCGTTTTGGGCACTGATAGAGGGAATTTTTTCCACAGGTATGGAAGCATGCTGATCTCTTCCCTTTTTATTACCCATTCACCTATTTCTGAGAATGCATATAAAACAGTACAACATAAGGGAATGATTGGGAAAATACGTTCGCTAGGAGCTGCCTTCCTGCAAGGTATTGACTCTGACAGGAGCCAGCTTGAGATCATCTCATTGTGAACAGCGTCACCCATTGCCTGCACGGAGAATACAGCTAAGAGAAATTTTTGCCGACTAAGTCATCGAAAACCGGGTTGAAATTAGCGGGAGGCCGGACCGGCTTTCACTCACTCAAAATCACTTTTAAGACAAAATGGCAAGCCCTTATCTTATAATAAAGCCAGATTCTTGGCCATATTACTGAATTATAAGCTTTCTATTTCTACTTGAAAATCACATATCTAAAAAAAGCTCTCACCCTTTATCTGAAATTAAGTATATAATAATATTGTACACACGTATTACTTTTATCTTTTGAATCGCTTTAGCTTATGTGCTAGTTGCGAGCCCTTATTTTCATCAAAACTATCTACTTGTATATTATACAATATTTGTACAAGTACATTAAGGTGAGTAAATAAATCGAATATTTTTGGCCTAGTACTCCAAAATATAGATTGATATCCACTTCTAAGACATGCCCTCCAAGGATAAGCTCATAATTGTAGCGGTATTTCTAATTTTTCTAATTATCAGATAGCAAAGTTCGCTAGTGCCAACTACTTTTCAATTAAGAACTTATACTTGGTGACTCTTTCTTAGAGGAGTACATATACTGTGCCCAAAAAATAAGGTGGCATTGTATTTATTTTGAAAATTCTTTATTTATTCTTCCAAATCAATTTCATCCCCTTCAAAGTAATCACCTCCCGATGCAATGCACTTATGCCAACGGTGATTTCTTCGAAACACTGGTTGTTCCGTCTTCGCTGCAGCTTGAATCTCCTCTATGGTATAAAAACGGTGTCCCGAAGCGGTCTTTTGAACTTGGTGAACAGCCAGGTGCCAGAAGTCGCACGGCGCCAGATCAGGTGAATACGGTGGTTGCGGAAGGATATGGGTTAAGTTTTTGACGAAATGATCACGAATTACGAGGGCAGTATGGGATGGTGCATTATCGTGGTGTAAAAACCAAAAATTGTCTTTCCACAATTCCGGCCTTTTTAGGCGGATAGCGTTATGCAAATAATATTCCTTGTTGACTGTTTCACCGGTTGGAAGGAATTCATAATGCACAACACCACGATAATCGAAGAAAACAGTCAACATGACCGTGATTTTTGAGCGACTTTGGCGCGATTTTTTTGGTCTCGGCTCTCATTTGGCACGATATTCGCTTGATTGATCGGTTGTTTCGGGATCGTAAGCATATATCCAAGTCCCATCGCCAGTTATAATGCGTTTCATGACACCCTGATAGTCGGAAAGCATCGTTTCACACACTTCAACGCGACGCCTTTTTTCCAAAAAATTCAGTGTTTTCGGTACCAGTCGAGATTCGACGCGCTTGAGGCCCAAAACATCTTTCAAAATGGTATTGGCTGAGCCTTTCGATATGCCAACTTCATCAGCAAGGTCTCTAATTGTTAATCGAGCGTTTTTCAACACCAAATCTTTGATTTGTTGAACGTGAGCTTCGGCGGTTGAGGCTTATGGTCGCCCTGGACGCTCTTCGTCTTCGACACGTTCACGGCCGGCTTGGAACTCACTATACCATTTGTAAACATTTTTTTGGACATAGCCTCATCACCAAAGGCTTTCTGCACCATCTTCAATATAGAAAAAAATTGATTCCATAAACAAAATTTAATGCAAATTCTTTGCTCAACAAATTTCGACATCGCAAAATCAATCAATTGTACGTATAAATCAATTTTTCAGAGTACGAATCGAAAAAAAGCATTCGTCTTTTGACCCACCCTATTGAATATAGTGTATCCCTGTTGGTAGCTACACGATTTTATAGGCGTTATCTTATTTATGCACTTCTCCATTGTCAAACTTGCTCTCTCTCTTTGCCATCGGGTTTGCTTATCTTCGGTACACAAATTATTTCGGTAGCTCTGGTGCCATGCAGATGTGCACCTCTAATAAGCGATGTTTGCTTTCGGTTTTAGTATCTTTTTATGGTTTAACAACAAATTGACGGTGAGTTGTAATCACTTGTTTTCTGACGCATGACTGACATGTTGTTGTTATTAGTTTCTTGTGTGGGTTATTTAAACGCCAAAGCGTGATAAAAGCTCTTAATTATGTGCGGGTGCTGTGCAAGTAGATAGTAAATGCTAAAGTTATTCAAGTGCTGTTTTCTCAAATTTTTAGTGGGGTATATATGTATAAACTTTTGTTGACAGTAAAGTTTGTGGCATAAACAGTTTTTGCAATTTGTAAACAAAAATATTTTTTGGGTTAGAGGTTATGTCAAAGCTTCTTGTAGATCTTTCTCGCCTTTCGTTGAACTGTGAGTGAAGGCCGTAGAGTTTCTTTAATATTAAATTTAAAGACCGAATCTGTTTAAGCTTAGCCTAAAGGAGTCGCATAAATAATTCCGGAAAGAAAATTTCAATCGCATGGAAATTGATATTCAACTATGGATAGAGTTAGGTAGGGACGTCGTTATCATTGTAGATAATCTAAAATATTGTAATATCTAACATATGTACATATATTAAAAAAATAATATAACATATACTATATTAAAATTTAAGCAAAACTGGCAGATAGCATACATTTTAACATTTTTTTCTGAAGATGGTTGCCACCTTTTTAAAAATTGTTATGTAAAAATATTGCTAAAATACATAAGAAAATCAATAAACTATGAATTTCCAAATATAGAGGCGTAAAGTTAAAAAATTTGTAAAGAGAGTTGCCACTTGCTAAAAAAATTTCTTTAAATACAACGATTTAATACATAAGATATTACAATGTGGAAACAGAAAAAATTATAAAATAAAAAATACTGTAATAAGTGTTTCAATTTGAACAGGCACACCAACCTTTACATTTGAAAATGTTTTCGAGAGTGTTGCCACGTGTAAAAAAAATTTGGCATAAAAATATATACATAATGACAAAACAAACGACAACATGCGTTTACGAAAAGTTTTCGATCTTAAAAATTTTTTTTTGAAGATGGTTGCCACCTTTTTAAAAAATTTAATATAAAAATATTGTTAAAATAATAAGAGAATCAATAAACTCTGGGTTGCCAAATAAAGTTAACAAATTTTTAAAGAGGGTTGCCATTTGTAAAAAAAAGAATTTTTTAATACAAGGATTTTATACATGAAATATTACAATGTAAGTGTGAAATATTACAAAATAAAGTGTGTCAAGTAAAATTTATTCGGAGAAATGTATGAAAAGGGTTGCCATCATAAATAAATTCAATATTTCAATATTGATACTAACTGAAAGGTACCTGAAAAATATTTGATGTGCTTAAGAAAGCATTTAATTAGTATTAGTTGGTCATATTTCTCAACTTGGTTAATATTAGTTATTATAATACTTTTGGAATGATGGAACTTAATGACAAAGTTATGAGATAAATTAAGTTTGCGCTCTATTAAGTTTAGCTGAGACATACCTTTCAAGTTTACAACTTTTTAATGCTAGTTTCACTTCTGCCGCGCAGTCACAATTTGAGATAATTTTTATTTTTTTATTTATTATGAAGCTCTATCACTATTGCACACTTTCCGGAAAAACTTCTAAATCATATAACTACATTTATTTGCCATAACCATAAGAAAACTGCATATTAGGTCACTACGCATGCTGCGGCTTGGTGCTTCAAAATGTCAAAATTTTCGGTTTTCAATTTGCAGCAGTCAAAACGCAGCTGCAGTTTACACTGCGCGCACGCCATGCATCTACTTACATGTATATGTATGTATATGACTGCTTTCGCAAGCATATGTGACATTGACGAGCAAAATTTTAGCAAGCACGCTTTTAAAAATGTTCAACTACATCTTATGCACACACACATTCCACTATATCTAAACACTTACAACTACATATACACCTGCCTTCACTCCTTCCACTCATAACGTTAACGTTTTTTGTTTGCGCGCGACATCTGTCAACGCGTTGACCTTCTTTCATTCATACACCCCCCTCCCCCTCGACCGCGGTCGCATTTGTCGAGCGTTGTGAAACATTTTGACGTCTTTCATGCGATTTGCCAGTCACCCATATTAAGTTTAAAAAGCTAAGCCGAAAATTTGGCAAAATACCGAAAGTTACTCATACACCATGTACGCACTCGTATTCTATGGCTTTGTAAGGTAAGTGAGAGAGCTCGATTCAACTTCAACTGCTGAGGCCGCGCTGCGCTGTGCGTGTACTTGCATGTGTGTGTACTTGCATGTGTAAGTAACTGTAATCTTTGCGACACACATATATATACATATATTTACAGTTGCACGAGCATATTTGCGTATGATAAAATTGTTGGTGTTGTTGCTCAATGCCAGCAGCCACAATAAAAGTGATTTATTTATTTGCGGATGAAAAGTGAAACGCATGAATAAGCGTATAATGTAAATATTCTTCGCAATTACTACAACAACATTTTAATGGATGTGCGTTTAAACGATGGTCCATTAAAAAAAATAAAAATAAAAAAATAAGAAAGTAAAATATATCTGAAAAGGGCAAAACAGTCTGGAAAACCATTCATGCCTGACCTGCATACATTTTTTGGATATTTCACGAAAGAAGACACTTTAAGTTGATATGAATGGAATGCACAACGACGTTTAAACGTGATGTTGATTAATTTCTTAATAAAATGGCTTCTTTTAAATCTGTTTTGAAAGAAGTTTTCTATTTTTGTGAGTAGTCCAAGTATAGATTTGAGTAATCTATTTAGGCTTCTGTTATTCAAGCTGCAAATTGGATTCTTTTTACTATCTTTATTTGAGCTCTATTTTATTGGATTGAATAAGACTGAAATAAATACTTGTATATGTAAATTAGAAGCTGAGAAAGCTTGTAAGATTAAACAGATTCATTCTCTTGAATTTAACTGTATAAAAAGCTATACAATATGGTGGGCTTGAATAAATAACTTAGGACCATAAATCTTCCGCATAACTTTTCACTCGAAAACTCGTAACGAAGACTCATCAGATGTCATCGTATATGCCTCAGCACCCTATAGCAGGAAGGAGATGATGAGTGACTTGTAAATTTTGACCAGTTTTTTGAATTTTATTTAAAAAAAAAACCAACCAGGTGAGAAAAAAATGGCGCGTCCTGGTGACGTTGATCCTGACTCTCCTGGTGGTCTGAAAAAAAAAATCAAAAGAAATTCTTAATCAATAAGGATGCTGTTATAGTCCGGGAATACGAAAAAATTTTTTTTTGAAAAATGGCGACTGCCTGAAAATAAAAATCATTTTTTACGCTTTTTTTTGAAATTCTTGAATTTTTTTGAAATATTCAAAACAAAAAGTTTGACACGATGTTGGTAGGAACGACAAAGGATTATATAAAGAAGGTTCACATAAAATTTCAAGTAAATCGGTTCTATAGAACTTGAGATAATGCCGGTACCGTGTGGAAAAAAGTAGTTTCCAGAAAAACGCGTTTAAAGTTTAGGAGACAATTCTAGTGAACATGGACGCCACCTCACAAAATCGGCTGTATCTCCGAAAATAAGCCGAATTTTGAAAAATCCTTCCAAGGTCATATTCTTGAAAGTCTAAACTTTAAATATATTATATGAAAAAAAATCGAATTTTTCAAAATTCTAGAGTAGAATACCCCTTTAATTGCCTGCTCAGTACCTGTTTGCAAGTTATATTATGCGTTGTATTTCGAGGCTGACATTATTGTTGGTGTTAATGGTGGTTCCAAGTTAGACGAAATTATCTACGATTTCGAAGTTATGACTGTCAGCAGTGACGTGGGAGCCAAGTCGCAAGTGCAACGACTGTTTGATGACAGGAGATATTTCGTCTTGCCCTCATTCACTGCCAGACCCATTTGCTGAGGTTCTTTATATATTCTGAAGAAAGTAGAGCTAATGACGCGATTCTTGAGGCCAATGATATCAATGTCGGCGTCCGGCAGCAGTTGTACACTCTTATAAAAGATCTTATCTTCCATATTCGGCTCTGTAGCACTAATTATTTTCTCCAGCAGCAGATTGAAGAAATCACACGATAGGGAGCCTCCTTGTTGGAGAGGCAGTTCCTTTTCATGCTGTCAAAAGCAGCTTTGAAATCGACGAAGATCTTTCAGGGATCTTTCCCAACATTTGGAACAGTTTGTTGGCGGTGAGCTTTAATTTTTCACACAGTACGCTCGATAGTACTTTATATGCGATGTTGAGTAGGTTTATCCCACAGTAGTTGGCGCAGATTATGGGAACTCATTATTTGTGGATTGGGCAGAGTACCCTTAAAATCCAATCGTCGGGCTTGCTTTCGTCATATTTTACAAAAAAGCTGATACATGCTGCTTGTAAGTTCTTCTCCGCTGTATTTGAATAGCTCGGCCGGTAATCCATCGGCCCCCGCCGCTTTGTTGTTCTTCAGACGTGTAATTGCTATTCGAATTTCTTCATGCTTTCAGTTCATGGTTTCGTTTGCAGCTGTAAGTAAGAGTTGCTGACGGGTGATCTCAGAGAGCGGGAGTGCAAGTCGAGTAAAAAATCTTTCGGCTGTCTGCTGTGATTACAGCGAATGGCTTGATATACATAAATAATAAAATTTTTGATACTTTCAGCTCTGCATTAATTAACTTACTAGGTTCTGTTATTAAGATATTTCAGCACTGAAGCCTCTAGCTCTCTGCTGTCTCTTGTCAAGGCCAACTGAGAATTAAGTTACTGTAAAACAATGGCAGAGTAACGCTGTCGAAATCGCTAAATATATTTCTTAAACCGCTTCCATTTTAGTACTTTTCTCATTATTACATAATATGTGCCATTATATAATGGGAATAAAAATCTCATTTGCCAGTCATTGAATAATAACAACAACATTACGCGAAATCCTCTAGCATATTTTTCTTACTGAAAGTCTCTATACATACAGTGGTTCGAATGTATTTCCTTCCTTTTTAATAATCCGTTTATTAGCGGTTCTTATTAGCATTCAATTGCCTGCTTATTAGCAGTATGAAAGCAATGGTTTCCGCCGAGCGAATGTCTAAGCCTTTTCCTTTTCGAATATAAATGCAGTTAAACACACAACGGCACAGTAGCTCTGGCGCCCACACATAAAGCATGCGAAAGCCCACAAAAGTATGCAACAGTTGTACGCTTCCACACAATTAAGTGTATTTATAAGCACATATAAATGTACAGGTGTATGTATGCATGTGTGAGTGTGTGTGTTTATATTTATGCGCAAAGTCGTTTAAATGAAATTGGCGCTCCTCGTTGCGCGCTCCCCTCTGCGCCTGTTTGAAATTAATGTGGAATGGCAAGTGAGGCGCGCTACTGCAGCAAGCGAGTACATATGCGCGGAAATTGCCATTTATTTTGTGAAAACACATACACGCGCGCTAACTTGCATGTGTGTGTGTGTGCGGCTTTGTGTGCTCTGTATAGTTCGCGCTGTGTACTTTAAATTGCAACAAAGTTGAGTGATAGTTGTAGTGCATATTTAAAAGCACGTCCGCGCCTTCGCCGTGCCCCCGCTGGCAACCAAGCAACCGACACCGCAACGACTGGTTGCAGGAAGCAGTCAAATTTGCATGGAAACACATGTAGCAGTGTTGTTGTACATATGTATGTATTCACGAGAGTCGGGGTATGTGGTGGAGCATTGCTATATTAGCTGCGACGCTGTGTGACTTCGTGCGGTTGCAAATGCATTTCTGTGCTTGCGTGTGTGTGTCATATATGCATACATACGTATGTTTGTGTGTGCCTTTGCCCTTGGCATTAGTAATGCAAGCAAGTTTCGTGTATCGTGTACAACCGGTTGCGCGATTTCTTTTACAGTTACACATCGCCTTATTTTTCTTTCTCTTTTGCTAGCATTGGGTGCGCTGTAAAATATACCGTGAGTCCAATTATGTGTTTGTGTGTGTGTCAGTGCGTTTGTAAATTGTAAGTTGTGCGGCTTAGTTGCTACAACTGGTGCTTTATGTCGTTTTGAGGCATTCTCAAGTGACATGCTGCCACGTAACAGAGAATACAGTTGTGTACATTGAAATGGAGCCAATTTAAAAAATTAATTTCTCATAATTTTTCAAAGAAAAAGTTTATATTTAGTTTTTATAGTTTATAGTTTTCGTTTTACTGATAAATTTAAATGTTAAGAATATATTTAAATAAAGTGGTAGCTCTGCTCGGTAATAAAAAATATTTTTTCCATAATTTAGTAAAACACCTATCGAAGTTTGTTACTAGGTAAACATATTTCAAAAACAATCCATAAAAAAGTTTTACGGAACAGAGTTGCCACTATGTCATTATTTTTCTATGTTTTTTAACCTAATAAAATATATAAAATTATGAAATAAACTAATAATAGCTATTGCATTAAAGCTCTATTTCTGAAATCTCGACTTAATCATAAAAATTATGTAATATGGCAACCCTACTGAAGAAAATGTGCTGTGGTCTAGTTACTACTACTACTCATACTACAAGCAATGTGAAAGTTAACAAAAAGTAAAGTGCTTCTAAGCATATTGGCAACTCTGTTTCGAACAGTTTCTGACAGTAAATGTTACTGAGCACAATTTTTTCATTATTTCTATAAATATAATATCAGGTTATTCAGAGAACATTTGCCTACACGTAGACATATCCGAATAACTACTAGAAACATCAATTGATTTTATAATGCAGATACAATATTAAGTATTTTCAGGATAGTGAAAATTCCGTTAGCTCTTTTCCTAAAAGTTTGAAACTTCATTGAAAAATTTATATTTCATTATATTATTGTTTTAAATTTATAAGTGGCTGCCTTGTTTAAAAAATATCTAAAAGCATAAAACATTCCTTTACACATTAATATTTTAAATATTTTTTCCAAAATTTTTGAATAGGTGGCAACTCTGTTTTAAAATAAAAAAATTCCATCTACTTTCTATTTTCTGAAAGCATAAAACATTCCTTTACACACTAATATTTAAACTATTTTTTTCCAAATTTTTAAATAGGTGGCAACTCTGTTTTAAAATTTAAAAATTTCATCTACTTTCTATCATTGAATCCATTTACAAAGACATATGTATAAGCACCTGAGTGAATTAGTTGTTTAATAATTTTGTAGAGTGACCATCCTGTTAAAGTTAAGTATCCTAAATTAAAAAAATTTGTAATCTAAATATATCACAATAATTATAGTTAAAAGTGTGCGATGCAAGGTATTCCACATATGACTCAATAAGTTGATACAAAAATTCAAACCAGGTGGCAACCCTTATAAAAAAATTGAAAATTACTGAATTGCCTTAAATTGCTCAGTATATTAGAATATAATTCCTTTGTTGTAATAATATTGTAAAAAATATTGTAACTAAAAATGATATATAAAATAGTTGGCAATCATATTCTAAAATTGGTATGCTTTACATAGTGAAGTCTGGGCTTCTTAATTTGGTTTCATTAATTTGTTTTTGTTATGAGTTTTATTTAATATTGTTGAAATACATTTACATGTAATATACATATGTATATGTATACATACATATGTACATATGTATATGTATATGTATATGTATATGTATATATGTATATCGTTGGCAACTCTATTCAAAAAATAAAAAAATAAAAAATTTTTCCTCAGGATGTTAATACGGAACTATCACCGTTGTACTTATATTTTTATATTTAAAAAACTTTAATTACGAGAAATTTGGCAACTTTAAAATTCCGGAAGCATGACGGAACTGTGTAAACAAACGTCCCTTTTCATTTAAATACGGAAATACTACCCTTGCTTTTATAAATTGATATTTGAAAACTTTAATCTGGCAACCTTACAAAAAAAAAAAAAAAAAAATCGGAAATATAGTATGTATATATACATATGTACTTTTCATTTTAGTTTTTCATATACTTTCTTAATTTTTTAAATAGGTGGCAGCTTTTTAGAAACCAAAAAATTACATTTCTACATTTTGTAATTTCACTCTCAAGGTGCCTTAATTTATTAAATAAGTTTTTTCCACACTTCAATGTCCGCGGATGTATCTGCTCTTTTTGTGCCATTCATACATGTTTTTACCGTTACGTACGCAATCTAACTGCATTAGTAAGTTAATTTCGCTTTTGATAACGGTTAATTTTAATGTGTGTGCCTTTGTGCATGGCGCGATCATAAAAGTTTTAATTGCGCATAAAAGAAGCTTACGCTAGCGAAGTCCAAGCGTGCCTAAGTTGTGCAGAACTTGCGTGGATTTACAAGAGTTTTACACTTATGCACTTACCCTGTTTATGCGTTTCTTTTCGCGATTATTTTCGCCGACTTGAACGCTCTCTTCCCAAATTAGCAGCGACAACTTTGCGTCAACGCGATTGCTCATAATCCTCGAGAAATCAATAGTTCCACTTTTGCTGCAGCACGAGTGCTTTTAATTGCTTGCTAAGCTGCGCTGCTGTCGTCCGTCCGCTTTCGAGCTATTTTCGCAAGTTTTTGAAGCACCTACTCTGCTTTTGCAGGATATCCACTTTTATTTGCGCAACTTTGCAGCGAAATCCCTTTGTAGTAGTGCCACTGGATCCACCTACAGCACGCTGCGACGTAAAGCTTCAACTCTTCACTTCATCGCCGCACAAATGGTAGGGGATTGTTGGAGATTTGTCTGCAAACATTTACTCTTTTTCGCTTTGCTTCCCACACATTCGCACACGTAGCAAAGTACCCAAAGCGCTGGTGGCAAGAAATCCTTCTTTGGCCAGCTTGTTGCACTGCTCGTAAGCGTGTGAGCTGTTTATAGCTTATGTGTTGGAAAATAAATGTGGATACTTTCAATATTCTAAGATTTCAATTGAGAGTGTATTATAGTGTTCGGTACGTGCATTAGGATTTCTCATAAATGATGGTGGTAAATATGGAAATAAGCAGTAGTAGAGTGCAAAGAAGATTATGCTGAATAAAAATATTAGTTGCAAATTGGTACAGTAAGCAAAGTGCTTTTAGGCAAAATCTTACGAGTGGCGAATCGAATAAACAACTTGCTTAGATTAAATAGGCACTCTAATAAAGCTATTTATCTTCACTCTAATAAGTTAAATTACTTAGTCTCTTCGAGTGAAAACTTTTGAACAGCTTTATGTCATTTTCGCCATTAATTTTTTGACAATAGAACGACTTAGCATTAGTGAAGTAGTGAATCGAAGATGGCATTTGCGGTCTTACATATAATGCTTGACTTTATATAAATTCTGTCTATAGGTTCAGCCGTATCTGATCTACTACCTACTACGTATATCTACTAAATTATATCGCTTGATGTCTTAAAAAGTATGTAGTAAAGGGACACGAATAGAAGAGACTGAGATGGTAAGAGTTGCAAGTTTTCTTTCAATTTGTTCGATATGATTACTGATTATTGCGCTGTCCCCGCAAACGATATAGAGGGAGTTTTCAATAACGTCCTTCCGAAAGCAGTCGTAACTGCTCTGGACGGTCTCAACCCCAAGACCAAACACTTCATTTTCAGTCTTCTGTGCAACAGAGTGATTCTAATGAAATGGGGTAATGCACGTGCTTGACGAATTGTGAGTAAGGGAACCCCACAAGGTGGAGTATTCCCTCCTTTTCTATGGAACTTGAAGATAGTAGCAGTCGGGTGATTGCCTATGCAGACAATATAGCGCTTATGGCCAAAGGAAAGTTGCTGAGTTTACGAGTTAACTTAGGGATATCTCAGCGTCGTAATAAATTGGGCAGTCGTAAATGGTCTCAACATTAACCCAAACAAAATCGAGATGGTTTTATTTACTAGATGATACAAGATGCCGGCGCCACCGTTTCCGTGAGACATCCGTCTGCAACTGGCGGATACAGTGGAATATCTAAGGCTCATCTTGGATGGGAAGCTTTCAAGGAAGCCTTATATCGAAAAAGGAGCAAGAAAGGCATCGATTATCTTGTAATGCTGTAGAAGAGCCATTGACAAATGGTGGGGTTTCTTACTGAAAGTGGTCCACCATAGTCAAGCCCATTATGTTTTAAGGAGACTTTATTTGGTGGAAAGCTCTGGAAAAGAAAGTCGAGAGCGTTCACTGAACGGAGCTCATCAGCATGTGTGGTGCACTTAGCCATCTCGCCCATATTGCTCGTAGACATTGTCGGAGGGTATGATTGCGAAAATTGCTATTAGACGCGATGAATCTGGATTCCTAAAAGAACACGTGTCTGAACACTCGGAAATCCTCGCTCAATTTGACTTCATACCGGATTACTTAGGTCATGGAGTGGACAAACCGAGAACTGCCGGCTCCTTCTATGTCCATATACCGGCGAGTGAGTTGTGATTGGGAAGAAGTCGTGAGAAGGGCAGTGAGCTTCTTTTTGGATGGGTCAAAGCTTGGGGAGAAGGTTGGTAGATGGGTTTACTATCGGGAGCTCTCTACCTACTATTTCAGTGTCTTCCAGGCCGAGGTTTCAGCCATTAAGGCAGCAGTAGACTGACTGCTTTGAAGTGCTGCCTCTTTCAGAAAAGTGACCTTCCACTCAGATAGCAGGGCCGCGATACTAGCCTTGAACTCATTAACAGTGCATTCAAGGCTGCTCAAAGAGTGCCTAACCTCGCTATTAATTGCATAGTGTGTCTTGGTGAAAATACTGGTATGGGCGCAGGGCCATAGCAGAGTCAGTACTCTATCCAATAACGATTATTTTAAGCGCATTTTGTATTGCGCAAATATTCCGTCAACATACCTGAGTTTTTTCACGGCTACTATAACCATACATAATAATAGCTTTAAGTTTTCTTTCAACTGCCTTTCGGAAATATTTCACACTTTCACAATGGAGAAGACACTGAAAAAACTCGGAAATGTAGTTGCTATTGAAAAAACATACATCCTTTGATACTATATCCAAATACTGTCCAAAAATCACGGAAATGCTAAATGAAAAACAAATAATTTACATATGTTTATAGGATTGTTCCCTCCCTACACTTATCTTCCAGCACATGCAACAAATATCAGACATATCCTTATTTATAAAATACTGATAAAAGTTCACTCCACAAATGCGTAACACATGTATGTCCCACGCACGTGCCCTTGTACACTTGCGGCTAGAAAAACTTCGACCTCACGCTCCCAGGTTCCCTTTGCCGCTGCTTTGCTGCGTTTGAATGTCTCAATTTTATTGAAACATTGTAGACACTTCGCACGGTGCCAGCCTGTTGCCCGTGGCGTATGAGTAACATTAATGCTTGCATGTACGCACAAATTGCCAATGTTCTTTCTATGCGTGGCCCTTTCTTTGTGTGTTTTGCTTGCCCTCCCCTGTCCTGTTTGAAGTTGATTTGAACTCATTTCTTATGCACAGCTGCTCAAATTGGCTGTATTTTCCTTCACTTTTTCCTGGCTTTGCTTTTGCTGGCTTAAAATCATTGGGCTATGAATTATTTACGTTTTATGCTGCGAATGAATAATAAATCAAATTTGAGCGCACACTTTTCTACATAAATAAAAACAAAATGAAATAAATCTGTTTGAAAAGTAATAAACAACATGTGTGTATGTGTGTGTGTGTTTTGAATGTTTTTGTAATAAATAAATTGACAGGAATTTAAAAAATTCACACATGCCAATTGTAATTAGTTATTCAGTGTTATTGCGAGCTGTGGCATATTTTCTGAAATTTTTGATTTCGAAAGCGATTGATTTTTTAATCGAAATTTTATTTGTGAGGTGTTGACAAACAATTAAAGAATTCATAGGAAGTTATTTGAACGAAATAACTTTGTTTAATTGCATGTTTTCGATGGTTTTGACTTTCAAGAGTTGCAACCTGACTGTGTAGAAAAAATATTTAAAAACAAGTGCGGCTTTATGGCGATTTATAGTTGTTTAAGAAGAAGATCTGCTAATTTGTAAAAAAAAAAAATAGTTTAAAAGTATTTTGTGTTATATTTATTTATGTTATCACAGTTGCAACGAAATTGTGAAACGCAACGAAATTTCGTCACGTGAGCAGCACTGAGAGCTTTTTCACGCTAATTATACCAGTATTACAGTCTTTTTTCTACTATTGGGTGTAACGTTTAAATGGTTTAAATAAAAAATTAAAGGTTGCCAGATGTTGAAAAATAATTGTGTAAAACATGATTAGATAAAAAAAAACGCCACCAAAAGGTTTCGAAACTGAGAGGCTAGGCTTTGAGCAAGAAAATTATTGCGTAGTATTGCCACCTAATATAAAAATTAAAATTGTAGTTCAAAAATATTGTTAAGATAAGAAAATGACTGCAATATGAGATAAATTGAATTTAAATAAGAAGTTTATTGTATAATGTTGCCACCTAATAAAATAATTAAAAGCGTGTTTCAAAAAAAATTGGTAAGTTAAAGCAAGGACTGCAATATGAATATAGAAAAAACTGTTTAAAAGAGCTTAAAGTACAAATAATTTTTAAGCACGGTGGCCACCTTTATGTTTAACGAAGTAAAATAAATCAGATATTAAAACACTTAAAATAAAGAAAACTTCATTTTACAAACTAAAATTGCTTTAAATAGTTCTATAACGACGTATTTTTGAAAAGGGTTGCCAGCTTTTAAAAAAAAAAATTAAATCAGTCATATTTATGTATATAACAAAAAAAAAAAAAAATAGTTAGACCATAGTATATATGAGCCGAGAGTATTGAATTACGTTGAAGTTTAAACGTTGCCAGATGTCGGAAAAAAATTGTGTCAAATATAATTAAATTAAAAAAACTGGTTTGAAACTGAAAGAATAGGCTTAAATTTAAGCAAAGAAAATTAACTTTAAGAAAATTATTGTGTTATGCTGCCACCTAATTAAATAAATAAATTTTTTTTTTCAAAAAAATTGGTAAGGTAATTCAAGGACTGTAATATGAATAAAAAAAACGTTTAAAAGAGCTTACAGTACAACGACTTTTTGAACAGGGTTGCCACCTTAATGTTAAACGAGATAAAATATATGAGATATTAAAACACTCAAAATAAAAAAATTTATTTTACAAATATATATATATATGAATATGTCTTAAATAGTTTTATAATGAAATATTTTTGGTATGGGTTGCCAGCAGTTTCAAAAACAAATTAAATCAGTTTAGTTTATATAACAAATAAATGTATGTATGTATTCAGTTAGATTATAGAATAATATAAGCTAAAAATATTGAATTAAGCTGAAACTGTTTTCGGTAAGGGTGGCCATACCGTTCAAAAGAAATTGATGATCAAAAAATTTCTATTTCTATTAATATATAAACAAGTAAGTACTTCTAGTATAAAAAAGGGAGCCTAACAGAAACGAACCGTTTTAAATTTAAGTCATAACGGTATATAATAGATTTAAAAAATTCAAAAAGGTAAAAAAAAAATTAACAACATAATCGGTTATTAATCAAATGAGCTTATTAAATCAGCTTAGTTAACTTTTCAAAATCGTCAACTTCATGCCAGAACAATTACAAGTATTAAGTTTATAAAAATTTACACACAAAGCACTTATATGTGTAATTCGAAGCGTAAACTCTAAACCGCCCAATCCACACGGCAAATAGCCGCTTGTTGTCGTTATTACATGTTGCCTGCGCGCCCAAAAACTGCATAACTAATCAGCTTTCCTGTTGAGTGTGCTATGTTATTATTGTTGTTATGGTTGTTCGATGGTAGCTTAAGTTACGATTTTATAGCACTATTACGAGCCATTTCATGTCATAACTGTGTAGCTAAGTTGCACACGTTATGCAAAACGTTGCAGCGATTGCGGCGACTTTACGCTTTTATTGCAGGTGCTTAGCGGTGATGCACGTAGGATTTAGCGATGACTGCGGAGATTTTAGAATTTTAAAAAGTTACGCAACATTGAGGCTGCCGAGCCAGTACTGCGAATGGAATTTGCACATGGCTTTACTGATTGGATTACAAGTATTTATGGAACTTACAGTTGACATATTTTATATGAAAAATATACGTGAAAATTATACGTGAGCCTGGATGACTAAAATCAATTCAGTTTTTAGTTTAATAAAAGATATTTTATAATGTATATTCGACGGTGAATTATCGTTGTTCAAAAACCAAGAGTTGTCGGAGAGTTCCGGTCTCTTTTTACGAATAGCTTCACGCAAACGACGCATAACACACGAATAGTATTCCTTGTTGACAGTTTAGCCGGTCGGAAGGAGTTCGGAGTGCACCACACCTCGATAATCGAAGATACCTGTCAACATAACCATGATTCTTGAACTGCTTGACGTAGTTTATTCGGCTTCGGCTCAACAATCACGATATTTGGCTGATTGATCGTCTGTTTCCGGGTCGTAAGCATTCAGGACTCATCGCCAGTAATAATACGTTTTTGACTCTGTTTTTCGAAAAAATGTAGTGATCTTGGAACTAATCATGCTTTCACTTTTCTTAGGCCCAAATGATCTTTAAAAATGACTGAACCTTTCGATACTCCAACGATGCCAGTAAGTCTGACTGTTGTATTTTTTGTCTGTCGTGGTCAAATATGTTTAGGTGGTATGTGTGTGGGCTTAAATGAAGTCTGAGGAAACATTTCAAATTAACAGAGGTCTCTTCTTGACCTTCCAATAATATCAAACAAACGTTCGAACACTACTCTGTACCCCCGAACAAGCTTACTTAATAAGACTGGCGTCGGGACAGCTAACGAAAAACACTTAATGCGGTGATTGATTTAAATAAGTGTGGCAAAAGGGCAAGTGAAAATTATGAGCTTAATCGAAACACAATATTTCGAAAAGGTTTGTTTACTGCACTATTGATCGGACCGCAAACGGTTAATGAGAGGTTGTGGTCGTCCCAATGTTTGCGAGCGCATTCGTTGAAGTGCCCTTAGAAAACAAAAAACTATGTGAAAGGAAATGGATATATCGACCAGATTAACGTCGCGCTTTATTCGATGGGATCTCAAGCGGTAATTTTCACACAACATAGCAAACAGCTGACATATGTTCACTGCTTCGTTCAAAGATTTTAATAAGTAACACCACATTCTGCTGCTATAATGGTTTCGTGGAAAGCTCCTGTATAAGCGTTACACCTATTCTGCCCCAGCGCATAAAGCAAAAGCCACATCCCAACGGTTTAAAGGCAATATTCATGATTTCATAGTTGCAGATGATTGACCGTCTGAAAGTCCAGATTTGAGTCCATTGGGTTACAACATTGTGTGTTTTTACGTGTTTAAAAGAACAGCGACTTAAATAATACAAGCTTTTTGCAAGTATTATTTGGTTTTAATTGGTTAGAGGGATAGGACACCTTTACCACCTTGGTTGAGCCCGAGGCCGACCTAAAACCTCTGCCGTGACTTCACACTGAAATTAATTTTCAATTCCACCTGCTTTTAGATTTCTACTGAAGCCAGCACGAATCTGTCGCGCAGAGCCGTCAATACCAATAGAAACTGTGCGGGCTGCCATTGATCAATATGCGAATCCTTTGTGGGCTTGTTTAAGACCATGAAGTGACCATTGATAAAAATATTCTGTAATATAGTAGTAGTTAACTTTACATATTAAGAGATATACCTCATTCGTCAGCATATATGGTATCTTGATATCAGACAGAACGATTTGCATTATTCTCAAATAAATTAAAACTGCCAAAATTGTACATTAGAATCTTCACCTCAAGAGATTGTTGTAAGTATGAATTACTTAGTTACCGATAACATTTTTAAGGGGTCCAGTCTTCAATAACCCCGCAGTATACATAAGTATAAGTTTGACAGGAAGTCAGAACGAGTCCTCCATGGACATCAACAGACTATTTTCCACTTATCTTAAGTTGTGACAAAAAAGCATCTGGAAATTGTAATCAAATTCTCCGGGAAAATATTATTTCAAAAAAGTGTATTTTGCTAAGTGGGTAGTACTGTCCTTAATTACTATGCCAAATATGTGCGCGATCAGTCAACCTCTTTGTTTACAGCAGCTACCTAAGTTGGTACACCTCTCTACTGCGTTGTGATTTTTACAATGGATAAAAATATTGAAAAAGAATTTTTCGCAAACTTTGTATTTTTAATCAAATTTTTATGTGCGGAATCGTTGCAAATGTTGAAAAAGGCTTACGGTTTTTCAGTTTTATCAAAAACTCAAGCATATGAGTGGTACAAAGCCTTCAAAGACGATCAAGAAATCGTTGAAGATATGCCTCGTTCTCTACGACTTTCGACTTCTTCAACTGATGAAAATATTAAAAAGGTGAAGGATATGGATAAAGCTGGATATTTTCAAAGTGCCATAAACAGGTCTCTTTGGACATGCTTGATTGTGCGAATTCCGATCCAACATTCAGCGAGAGCATTATAACTGCCGATAAGATATGGGTTTATACGTTTGACATGCAAACAAGTCAACAATCATTGGAATAGAGGGGAAAACACGAGCCGAAACCCATAAGACCTCGCCAAAGTCGCTAAAAAGTCAAGGAGATGATAACTGTTTTTTTTTCGATATCCATGTTTTGGTGCATCATGAATTTGTTCCGGAGGGACAGACGGTCATCTAGGATTGTTATTTGGTCATAGTGAGGCCATTGCTTGATTCCGATCGTTCAGTTGGCAGCTATATGTTATAGTGTTCAGATATCGGCCGTTCCGACAAATGAGCAGTTTCCTGAAGAGAAAATGACGTTTGCAAAATTTCAAAACGACATCTTAAAAACTGAGGGACTAATTCGTATATATACAGATAGACGGACAGACGGACGTGCTAGACAGGCTAATTCGACTCAGCTCAACATACTCATAATTTATATATATAGTTTATAGGGTCTCCAACGCTTTCTTCTGGGTGTTACAAACTTCGTGGCATACTTAATATACCCTGTTCAGGGTATAAAAGCACTGAATACCTTCGAGTAATATGCAAAATGTTGAAGTTAACATTTTTTCTTGCCAATGAAAGCGCATAGTTTGAATAATTTTCGTAATTTTTTGGTATTTTTTCTGTCGGTATAATATTTTTTCCAAAAAGGGTTTATTCTCGTGCCGCTTAAACTACTGTGCCCAAAAAATAAAGTGACATTGTATTTATTTTGAAAATTTTTTATTTATTCTTTCAAATAAATTTCATCCCCTTCAAAGCAATCCCCTCCCGATGCAATGCACTTATGCCAACGGATTTTCCAATCTTCGAAACACTGGTTGTAGTCACACTCCGGGATGGCCCTCAGTTCCGTCTTCGCTGCGGCTTGAATCTCCTCTATCGTATAAAAACGGTGTCCCCGGAGCGGCTTTTTGAGCTTGGTGAACAGCCTGAAGTCGCACGGCGCCAGATTAGGTGAATACGGTGGTTGCAGAACGATATGGGTTGAGTTTTTGGCGAAATGATCACGAAGAATCAATATAGGAAGCGACGGTGCATTATCGTGGTACAAAAAACAAGAGTTGTCGGCCCATAATACCGGCCTCTTTTTACGAATAGCTTCGCTCAAATAGTATTCCTTGTTCACAGCTTCGCCGGTCGAAAGGAATTCGAAGTGCAACACATCTCGATAATCGAAGAAAACAGTCAACATGACCTTGATTTTTGAGCGACTTTGGCGCGATTTTTTCGGTCTCGGCTCTCTTTTGGCACGATATTCGCTCGATTGATCGGTTGTTTCGGGGTCGTAAGCATAGATCCAAGTCTCATCGCCAGTTATAATGCGTTTCATGACACCCTGGTAGTCGAAAAGCATCGTTTCACACACTTCAACGCGACGCCTTTTTTCCAAAAAATTCAATGTTTTCGGTACCAGTCGAGATTTGACGCGCTTGAGGCTCAGAACATCCTTCAAAATTGTATTGGCTGAGCCTTTCGATATGCCAACTTCATCAGCAAGGTCTCTAATTGTTAATCGAGAGTTTTTCAGCACCAAATCTTTGATTTGTTGAACGTGAGCTTCGTCGGTTGAGGTTGATGGTCGCCCTGGACGCTCTTCGTCTTCGACACGTTCACGGCCGGCTTGGAACTCACTATACCACTTGTAAATATTTTTTTTAGACATAGCCTCATCACCAAAGGCTTTCTGCACCATCCTCAACGTATTCGCAGCAGAAAATTGATTCCGTAAACAAAATTTAATGCAAATTCTTTGCTCAACAAATTTCGACATCGCAAAAAACGAAAAACTCACTTTTAGCAGCTCACAAAACGACACGCATCTCAAACACTAATGAATATTTTGACATGAAATTTGACATAAATGTGACTGACAGTACTACCAACCTAGAAAAAAACATAGTTCCCCAAATCCTTCGACGCGCGCAGTTTAAATTCAAATGTCACCTTATTTTTTGGGCACAGTAGTATAACAATTTACAGTAGAATAATGTGGCTTAACAAGGTTATTAAGTGGGCTGAAGTTATAACCACATAACTAAATGGTGGGCGGCATGTAAATATTGTTAGATGAGCGTGTACGCCAATTGCCGTTAGGCGTTGCGAGCGTGTTGTGCCAAACAATAAATATTAATGGAATAGCGATAGTTTGGCGATAAACGCCAGAACATATGCTTATGCTTATGTATGCATGTATGTTTACATGTTTTTGTATGTGTGTTTATGTATGTATGTGAGTTGGCATGCGCTCTTATAATGCATAATCACATGTGTTGGGAAGGACAACATGCTGGAACAACACAAAAGCCGTTGTAAGTGCCAACTGATTGCCGTCAACACACATACACACACACACATTTGCATGGCGCATATAAAAAAGTGGCGAAAAGGAAAAAGGATAATAGCCAGCAAATCGACGCTTGCTTTTTTACTTGTAATTTTCGCTTTCGCTTATCGCTGCTGAGCGCACGCAACACATGCCACAGCGAATTACAAATAAATTCCATGGAAAATAATCAAAATAGAAAAGCGAATAAAGCGCACACGCAAACAAATTGAAACTGATATTTTCTAACGGGCTGCCGGTTGTTGGTGGGCCAATAAGCTTCACATGCGCGTGTTGTTTTTTTTCCAACTTTCTTTTTGTTTTTGCGGCTTATGGCTTTTGGAGCTTGCATACGGTGAGCTTTAATGGCGCGCGGCGTATGCCTTAATGAATTTATAAATTTCCAAACAGAAAAAAAAAATAAATATAAAAAACAGTGAAAACTGAGTGGAAGTTTTCAGCAGCGGTGTTCGTATGTACCGTTGCCAAGCGCCCAAGGCAAGCGCGCGTTGATGGCTAATAGCTTTTACGGAGCGCGTCATGCGTGAATGTGAGCTGATTGAAGTGCTAAAAATGCATATGTGAAAAAGCGCCGTTACATTTGACACTAAGTGCCTGCGGCACTCGTCCAATGTGTCCTTTAAGCCACGTGCATGTGTATGTTATGCCGCTAACCTTCGCCAAAACGCACACAGCCGCACACACCCAAATTATTCACCTTCATCATTTTTGACAGTTTCGTAACCCATTTCATTGACTAACGGTTCAATATGCACTAATTACTTTCAAGCAAGCCGATGCGTGCAGATTGAGGCACATTTGGTGAACAAACACACACACACACATATGTTTATACCCATACAAATAGAAAGGCAAACAATCTCTAATATATTATAAAGTGTGTCCCATTAAATTCATCCGATCTTGGCTATTGTCATGCAAAGGTTAATACGTTTGACAAAGTGCTCGGATAACGGTATACGGTTACTTAACCTTATTTCGTAGGCAAATCAATCAATCAGTTTCGGTATGCTCATATGCCATCCACACACATGCGTATATGTGTGTGTCTGTATTTAAATGTATAAATGGACCTTTGGGCTGCCTTTTGCTAAAAGCCATTGTTAATTACTATTGTTTGTTTATACATACTGTAGAGGTTATGTTCATTTAAGTGACACTTCCATTAGTTCGAATTTGGCTTTCAAATGAGTTTTCAAATTTATCGTTGTTTAATGTACTTATTGCTTTCAATTTTGTTGTAGTTTTGACCCTACAGCCACAGTTCATTGCGTAAAGTCAAATAATTATTGCAATTAGAGATGATTTTCAGAATATTTGGCGTCAATGCTTTGCTTCCGAACCCGAAGTGGAGTGTGAAATACAAATAAAGGTTAGGTTAGGCTAATCTGGTAGGCCAATAAGCCACTTATAAGCAAGTTTTGGTCCTTTGAGAGACCTGATAGAGTTCAATGCAAGAGGAGTAGCTATCTTTTAGGAGGCCCGCGCTTGACGCGAATTTTAACAGACTCTCCGTCTTCACTATCGCCAGTGTATCATACCGCGGGGACCCCAGATGCTTACCGCGTAGTCTTGCCAATGCAGAACAAGCGCACAAGAGATGTTCCATTGTTGCCTTGGTGTCCTGCATTTGACATTTCCTGCAGTTTTCTAGATCTGTCAGCCCATCCTGCGGGTAACAGACAGACAGTGATCAGTTAGTATTCCCATCATGTTCCTTCAGTTCCTTGTATCGGGTACCTATGGGAATTTTGTGTACTTCCGATCTATCGTTTTGCACATGACCTTTAACCCGGGGGTTTAACCTGCGCAAGGGTCACTCAAGTTCCCCATTCACGGATATCTCCGAAGGTTTTAATGGCTGCACTGTGAATGGCGGTCAGTGCGTGTCTGAAATGCGTTGTTCCGCAAACTTAGTCAAGGAAATACCTCTTGATGTTTCAAGCGACGGATTTGCGTCAAGCTGACTGCGGGATGGTTTCTGCAAAAGCATACGGTTCTCGCTTTTTAAGTGTAGTACCGGAGACCTCAAGAGGCATCCTGCTATAGTTCGGAGTGCAGTGTTCTGGCACGTCTGAAACTTCAGCGTTTGCGTTTCACAGGATCCAGGCGACCACATCGGTGCGGCGTGGTTTAAGACCGGCTGATTGCCTTGTATGTCACCAACAATGTTTCTTTGTCTTTTCCCCCTGAGCTGTCGCTTTGCTTTTTAAGAATTTTGTTGCGGCTCTGTACTTTGGCAGTTATCGCGGTCGTATGAAAAGTGTAGGAGCGCTGGCGGTCATATGTTCCACCTAAAATTTGATGATTATTAACAGTTGGAATTTTAACGTCATCCACTTTAATGTTAAGGTCCAGTCTATACTCCTTTCTCCAGTTCGTGAACATGGTTGCTGTAAAAGGTCGGAGAGATAGCCTTTGGCTTTGGGCACATGCCCTCGCTTCTATTGCTCGTCGTTAATATCGTGCCGTCATCAGCGTACGAAGTGATGGAAATTCCTTTTGTTGGTAGAAGGAATTTCGAAATATAGAAACTAAAGAGGAACGAGGAAAAGACCCCACTCTACGGAACCCCCTGTTTAATTCTTCTCAATTTGTAGCTTTTACCTCGAGACAGTACGGATGATTGCTGACCCATAGATAGTTCATAGTCCACCTCTTCTACCCTGAATGGAACATGAATTGTTCGATGTTCTCAAGTATGAGCGCTCGACACCATTTGTGCTGTTACGACTATGTGTCAATCCACTGCTCTACCATTTATTTCGATGAAGCTATGTACGGATAATGTTGATCAAGGCATTCTTTGGTTTCCACTGTATGTTTATATGAAAGCTATACTTTATCAAAACTCAAAATTCAGTTTTTAAATTTTTTATTTATAACAAAAGATGCTTCACATAAAAAGCAATATCTGACGAATCAAAATCAGATTGTTATAAAATGTACACACGTATCGTTTGAAGTTAGTACTCAACACAAATTATATGAAACAATTCTTGAAGCGCCATCTATGTGTCAGTCTATGCATTGCTTGAATGGAAAGTACCTGCGGATGGAACGCTCCTTTCGTTGGGAGCAACATCTTGTGACGGAAACTCCAGTACTTCAACTTCTGCTTAACATCAAAGGAACTGCATCAAGACACCTTGGCATCTCGAACGGAACTCAGCGAAGTGTTAAAAATATATGGAACGAACGATGCCCTTGTCTCATTAAACATCATGCTATGCATGTCACATCATTTACATTCTGTCAAGTAAGAGCGTGGTCGACTTTACCGACAGTTAATGAAAGATTTCGCTCTAATTCAATCGCGAGCCTATAGAGGGAAGCTTTGTCTTTGATGTATTGTCAACAAAGGTTCAATTGTCGTTGATCTTTTAAAAGAGAATCACTTTAAACGCCATGAGTGCTAAGTACGCGTCGCGCTACGAGGCTATGTTCCTTTGCATCCACCCGAAAGGTCCCAAAATGTCGTAATCAGCGGCAGCTAAACATATGAGAAAGTCGAAGACATTTGTACAGAAGTGGATACAGCGATATAAAGTGATTAAAAATGTCGAGTATTTACCTATTCTACTCGGCTTGCACTCCTGCTCTCTGAGAGCACTCGTCAACAACTCGGTATAAGGGAACTGTGGGACGGCATTTCAAACTCCTTACGTACAGCTGCAACCGAAACCATTGGTTTTCGGAAAGTGCAAAGGAACAGCTGGTACGACGAGGAGTGCCGTGTCGCAGCGGAGAGAAAACAGGCTGCCTACCTCGCAACGTTACGATCGACCACAACACGTGCGGGATGGGATAGATACCGAGAGTTGAAAAGGGAAGCGAGACGCATTTGTAGACAGAAAAAGAAAGAGGCCGAAATGCGTGAGTACGAAGAGCTTGATAAGCTGGCCGACAGGGGTAATGCTCGAAAATTCTACGAAAAGATGCGGCGGCTTACAGAAGGTTTCAAGACCGAAGCATACTCTTGTAGAACCCCCCAAGGTGAACTAGCCACCGATGCCCAGAGCATACTTAAATTATGGAGGAAACACTTCTCCAGCCTGCTGAATGGCAGTGAACACACAACACCAGGAGAAAACGAACAAGATACCCCAATCGATGACGATGGAGCAGATGTTCCATTGCCCGACCATGAAGAAGTTCGAATAGCAATTGCCCGTCTGAAAAACAACAAAGCGGCAGGGGCCGACGGATTGCCGGCCGAGCTATTCAAACACGGCGGCGAAGAGCTGATGATCAGCTTCTTTGTAAAATATGGTCGGACGAAAGTATGCCCAACGATTGGAATTTAAGTGTGCTATGCCCAATCCATAAAAAAGGAGACCCCACAATCTGCGCCAACTACAGTGGGATTAGCCTCCTCAACATCGCATATAAGGTTCTGTCGAGCGTATTGTGTGAAAGATTAAAGCCCACCGTCAACAAACTGATTGGACCTTATCAGTGTGGCTTCAGACCTGGTAAATCAACAACCGACCATATATTCACCATGCGCCAAATCTTGGAAAAGACCCGTGAAAAGAGAATCGACACTCACCACCTATTCGTCGATTTCAAAGCTGCTTTCGACAGCACGAAAAGGAGCTGCCTTTATGCCGCGATGTCCGAATTTGGTATCCCCGCAAAACTAATACGGCTGTGTAAACTGACGCTGAGCAACACTCAAAGCTCCGTCAGGATCGGGAAGGACCTCTCCGAGCCGTTCGATACCAAACGAGGTTTCAGACAAGGCGACTCCCTATCGTGTGACTTTTTCAATCTGCTGCTGGAGAAAATTATTCGAGCTGCAGAACTTAATAGAGCAGGTACAATCTTTTACAAGAGTGTACAGCTGCTGGCGTATGCCGATGATATTGATATCATCGGCCTCAACACCCGCGCCGTTAGTTCTGCTTTCTCCAGACTGAACAAGGAAGCAACTCAAATGGGTCTGGCAGTGAACGAGGGCAAGACGAAATATCTCCTGTCATCAAACAAACAGTCGTCGCACTCGCGACTTGGCTCCCACGTCACTGTTGACAGTCATAGCTTTGAAGTTGTAGATAATTTCGTCTATTTAGGAACCAGCATTAACATCACCAACAATGTCAGCCTGGAAATCCAACGCAGGATTACTCTTGCCAACAGGTGCTACTTTGGACTGGGTAGGCAATTGAAAAGTAAAGTCCTCTCTCGACGAACAAAAACCAAACTCTATAAGTCGCTCATTATTCCCGTCCTGCTATATGGTGCAGAGGATTGGACGATGACAACAACCGATGAGTCGACGTTGCGAGTTTTGGAGAGAAAGGTTCTGCGAAAGATTTATGGTCCTTTGCGCGTTGGCCACGGCGAATATCGCATTCGATGGAACGATGAGCTGTACGAGATATACGACGACATTGACATAATTCAGCGAATTAAAAAACAGCGGCTACGCTGGCTAGGTCATGTAGTCCGAATGGACGAAAACACTGCAGCTCTGAAAGTATTCGACGCAGTACCCGCCGCGGGAAGCAGAGGAAGAGGAAGACCTCCACTCCTTTGGAAGGGGCAAGTGGAGAAGGACCTGGCTTCGCTTGGAATATCCAATTGGCGCCACGTAGCGAAGAGAAGAAACGACTGGCGCGCTGTTGTTGACTCTGCTATAATCGCGTAAGCGGTGTCTACGCCAGTAAAGAAGAAGAAGAAGAAGATTTACCAGAACGTGGTTCGATAGGAAAAGTGAGCAAAAAAGATGAAAAAAGAATAGTGAATTTGTTTTCGCGGGATACTGATTTAACACTACAGCAAGGACAAACAAAATTAATGGCAAATGGATTAGATATATCCTACGAAACTATCCGAACCCTTCTTCACACTCATGATCTGAAATGGCGCAACACAATGAGGAAGCCTCTGTTGACTGAAAAACTTGTGACAAAGCGACTCGCTTGGGTGCATGAGAATATTGATAGAGATTTTGAAAATGTCGTTTTTACTGATGAATGTTCTATATGGGCACGTTCTGTCCTCACGCGAGCCTGGGCAACTTCCACCATGAGGCTTGTTCAGCGGACCGTAAAACATGGAATAAAGGTGTATCTTTGGGGTGCTTTTCAAAGCCGGGACTCGGCACTTTGTACCTCTTTACTGACAACCTAAATGCCGAGAAAATGATAAAAATCCGCAAAAAGGCTATCTGCCAAACGATGGTTCATCAGAAAAAATGAAGATTGGATTCTGCAGGAAGACAACGATCCTAAACACCGTAGCAAGCTCTGTACTCAGTGGAAAACTCAATCTGGCATCGTTACATTGGATTGGCCGTGGCAGTCGCCCCATGCAAACCCTATTGAAAATGTGTGGGCATATATTAAACAGAAGCTTCGTGGAAGACGCACATACACTTTGAAGCAGTTGTCTTACGAAATTCGTCGGATCTGGAGATCCTTGCCACTAGAATACGCTGAAAAATTAGTAGAAAGCATGCCTCGTAGATGCCAGGCAATTATCGACGCCGGTGGTGTTTGGACACATTATTGACCAAATTGCATCATTGTTTGTAATGTTTACAATGTATATATAAATATAAAAGTTTCATAAAATAGTTTTTTTTGTAAGTTAACACGATCACGCTCTTACTTGACAGACTGTACATAAGAGAATCAAAGCTTACTTCTTACAGCTTAATGTCAATCCATTTTAATCCCGAACGCTTTTTGAAACTAAGACTTCATCAATCAGTTAAATGAAAAACTGGAGAAAATATACTGCTGCTACCAAAGATAAATTCTTTGGAAATAAAAAATTATTTTCACACCACATTTTCATTTATTCCAAAAGAATTTAAGATAGTTGTACAAGGAACTTCTTGTTGCAACTTCTTACTTCAGTTATTCAACTCATACATGAAATGTGTTTTATGTATACTGCGACTGCTCTTTAAGATTTTAGGAAAAAGTCACACAAACCCATTTCTGGCGAATATGGACGCTGGATCATTGTTACAGTATTGTTACTAGCCGAGAATTCATGCAAAATTCCTTTATTCATTTCATCCAACAAAAGAAAAGCGAGATCATGAAACAACTCCAACCTTAGCGAATGCTATAAACAAAGTAAGTGAATATTAACACAAATCAAAAAAAGTTTGACAATTGGACTCGCCAAACCTGAAGTTTAGTAACTCAAGCCTTCCTCTCAAGTGCTTTCAAATTTTGGATTCTTCAACACTACTCGTATATAAAAGTTATCATCGGTTCGCCAATTTTCTGCTTGCTTCTGCTATCTTGTCAAAAAAAAAAATTTAAATTCAAAATCAACAACAAAGCTATCAAATTGAATTCGTGCAATAGTGTTTGCAGATTTGTCTATCAAGTGGATCAGTTTTACTAAAGTAAATGGTTCACAAGGCAAATTAAAATACAAAATCCCTTTATTTTTTGTTGTAATTTTAAAACTTGAGACTTGAAAGCAATTATAGCAATTTATAGAAAACAAAAATAAATAGTTAAAAAAATTTACGCTAAAATAAATTGTGTAGCCACTTGACAATGCTCTAAAGTATGCTTAATTAAATGCCGACCACTGCGTATACGTAACTTTTTGTGCAGCACTCAGCGCATATGTTACTCATACCACTAGTAGCACAGCACAATCAATACGTACGCATATTTTTGCTTTTACGCCTTAATTTCATTCAAAAAGCACTTAAGTTCAATAAATTTGGCAGAATGCCTTTAAAGTCGCACCCTTGCCTGAGTTCACGAGTGCACTTTAATCAATGCCAGCAAGGTCATGGCGACGCTGAAAATACGCGAACACTTCCTAAACGCATTTAGGCGCATAAATATTTGCGCCAACGTAACCGACAGCCATATATTTGCGTAGTGTATGCAACTTTCGCTTTTTCGCTTTCATAAATTTGAAGCAAAAAGAAAATTAAAGTCAGACACTACAACAAAAAGTCGTGAAAACTACGACAAAACTTGGCACATGGCCCACATTGACGCGTACAAAAAAAAAATTCCACGTGTGTGCACATTATGTACATGGAGCTCTTCAATATATAGTATATGTAGATAAATGGCCGATAGCTGCTACATATTTTGGTGCAATAGTTGCTGGCACGCGAGCTGTCGACGCACTGGCTGACATTTGGTTCGCTCGGAAAGGCAGGTGGGCAGCAGTCCGCTACAAAAGCAATCAGTGTAAAAATAGCCTCAACATGAAAGCAAAAATGTTTTTATTCTTCGTTTTCCTTGTGTGTTTATCAACAGTCTCTGGAATAGAGGAAAAACGTGCTGATACGCTAGTTAACAGTTGGTGCTGGCATATACTTGCTTGTATTTCCAAACACCAACTCTTTGTTGAGTGCTGTATTTTCGCTATTTTAGCTGCAACTTTTTCTCCTTTGCCACATTATCATTCTACTGTATGTATGTATATGTATATGTGTATGAATGTATTAGTAGTGAGCTTGTGAAACACCTCTTTTGTTGCTTTCTTTTAGAAATCGCGCAAAAAGACTTCAAGCGAGTTTAACTGTAGTTATATAATTGCTGAGTTGCGCTGTGCTGCCTACAGCGCTGGCAGAGACAGGGTGTCCCAAATGAAATGAAGTTGTGTTGGATGTGTATGCCTCACCGTAGTATGCCTACAAACGATATGTATGAATGTATGTACCACATGTAGATGGATACCTATGCATGTGCGCCAATGCAGCGGTTTGCACAGATTCATTTACAGTGTCGAACAATATTCTTCGAAAAGTTTGAAAAAAAATTTGTTCATGAAATTTTATTAAAAATTAATAATAAAAAATTAATGAATAAAATATGCTATCGCTTAATCGATGATTTAAATTTTTAAGTCACTTTGGTTTTATGGGAAGTTTAATTGAATATAACAATTTCAAGATTTAATTATAATAGTATTTTTCAGAGATCATGTTATTGAATAATCGAAAAAATTTAATTGTTATCGATTAATCGATTATTCACATTTCATATCAGATTAGCTCCCATTAGGTGTAACGGTTTATATTTTAATTAATGCACATGTACTAGTATGTAAAATACCATGTTATCGATTAATCGATTATACACATTGATAAAAGAGTTTCACGGAAACGAAAACAATTTTTAGTGTAATACTGTTAATAAATGTAATTTTTTTAGAGACCATGTTATCGGATTATCGATTAATGTAATACTGTTCGAATGCCATGTTATCGAGTAGTCGATTATGCACATTTCATATCAGTTTAGCTAATATTATCAGATTATCGATTACTCAAATTAATTAAACAGTTTAGCCGAAGAAGATAAGGGGTTAAATTTTTATTTAGTATAATAATTTTCGAATGCCATGCTATCGATTAGTCGATTATTCACGTTTCATAACAGTTTAGCTAATATTATCGGATTATCGATTACTCACATTAATTAAACAGTTTAGCCGAAGAAGGTGACGGCATAAAGTTTTATTTAATGTAATATTTTTCGTTTACCATGTTATCGATTAGTCGATTATTCAATTTAGCTAATATCAGATGTGACAGTATAATATCAAATTTAATGCGGATGTATGTATGTATGTATATGTTAAAGTTTTCAAATACCATTTTCTCGATTAATCGATTATTCACATTTCTAAATTAGTTTAACGGAAAATCAATGTTAAATTTTTTCAAAGGACATGTTACCGAATTATCGATTATTTTTGAGTATAATGGTGTTAATCAATGTTAAAAGAATATTCAAAGAACATGTTATCGAATTATCGTTTATTATTTAAAAAAAAATGAAGAAGTATATTAAGAATAATGGTATAAAGTTAAAAGTAAAAGTTAATGTTAAAGTATATTACCGATTATTTACAAAAAAAAAAAAATAAAATTGTTAAATAATGTTAATTTTTTCAAAAAACCATGTTATCGATTATTCACATTTAGACATCAGTTTGATATGCGTTATCGATTAATAATTTATTTATATTATTAAATCTGTTTAAATAACAAAGGAATTGATTTAAAACCAAGTTATCGATTAATCGACTGTTCACATTTCTTAATTAGTTTGACTAATAAAATAATTACATTCTGAATGTAACCGAACTAATTGATGTAAACTTTTCCAAACACATGTTATCGATTAATCGATGATTCACATTCCAAAATCATCAGTTTCGATTTTCTTGTTCTTTTATCATGAAATACTTCCTTAATATCGAATTTATATAATTTAATGAACATTATTTTAAGTCACTGTATCTACAAACACATGCGTGCTTTGGCGTACGTTTAATAAAATCATTGTTGTCACCTTCACTTTGTGTTCCCTTTGCACGTATGTACTCTCTATGTGTTTGTGCTGACCTTAGCAACTAACTGCTGACTCTTTTTTGTATTCTCCACCGGCATTACAGGCGCGCAGAATCAAAAGAATTGCTGGAAATGCAATTAGTTAAATTGGACTTTTTAAAAGTTTTCCTTTTGTAGCCAAAGTAAATGCAGTTTGTTGGAATTTATGTTCACGTGCCTTGTTTGTTAGCAGCTGGCTTGTTTATATATAGATTCTAAGCTCTGTACACCATCTCGACTGTTGAAAATATTTCTATGTTATGGAAGCCAATGGAGGCGAGCGCAATAGTTTGCTAGTTAGTCGGTAGAGATTGCAACATTTTCTAAAGTTTGCTCATTAAAATCTTGTGTGTGCGCATTGTGGGGCGTCGGAGCAATTAGTCTAATAATTTATTTACTCGAGCGTAATATATTTTGCACAAATAACGGTTGTTTGTGGCGGTGCCAGTGGAAGACCCAAATGCAATGAAAACAACATACTTTCTGCACGAATTGCAAAGGAAATTTACTAGCCGATCGTATATTGCTCTATATGGGGTCACCGAAGCAGTACTCTGGCATTCAGAAGACAAGATCTGTATGGACTACTCAGAGAATGTGCACGGCTTGATCGGTCACGGAGCTATACTCTGCCGAATTATTGATCCGAATCAACGATGAATTACACCAGCTTACACTACCGGCATATACATATATAAACATTTTAAAATACGATGTTATCGATTAATCGATTATTCTTATGATAAAACAGTTTGACGACAGGAAAAATAATTTTTAGCGTAAAGGTGTTAATCAATGTAATTTGTTTAGCAGCCATGTTATCGAATTATCGATTATTCATACTAAAAAAAAATTTATCTAAGGAAAATTTATGTAAAGGAAACCGATTATTTACGTTTCATATTAGTTTAGCTCATATTAAATGTAACGGTATCATTTAACTAATGGACATGTATTTTTTTAAACTTTTTAAGGACCATGTTATCGATTAATCGATTTTTCAGACTGATAAAACAGCTTACGGAACGTAAAATAATTTTTGGCGTAAAGGTGTTAATCAATATAATTTTTTAGTGACTATGATTATTGAATTATCGATTATTCACATTGATTAAACGGTTTAGCAAAAAAAAAAAAATATGTTAAGGATAACGGTATAAAGTTTTAATTAATATAATATTTTTTGAAGAACATGTTATCGATTAATCGATTATTTTTGTATCAATTCAGCTCGTATTATATGTAACTGTATCATATTTATGCACATGTATATGTTAAAGTTTTCAAAGCCATTTTATCGATTAATCGATGATTCACATTTCTAAATCGGTTTAACGGAAGTGAAAATTATTTTCAGTATAATGGTGTTAATCAATGTTAAAATTTTTTAAATACCATCCTATCAAGTTTTCGATTATTTTTGAGTATAACGTTGAATTACACCAGCTTACTTCAGGGGTTTGGAGACTACTTAAATTTATTCTATCGGATCCTCTTATATTTTATAACATCAATGCTCATCTAAAATCTGAATAAAGGGTCTTTAAGTCTGAAGAGTGAAATACTCTTTTCTTCTACGCTAAAAATTTGTTATTTTCACCAGCTTCAGGGTATACATGTCGACGAATATCTCCGCAACCTGGCACCCTCAATGAGTAGTGAATAAATTTACAACCTCCAAGTGTGGCAGCCTGTTTCCCATCAACAAATGCAACGCGTAATTTCGCGCTACTTTCATCACTAAACCCATTTATTAGCGACACTTGATAAAACTAACACACACATTCACACAAACGCACATACGCAAACGTGCTTAATTGTATTTGTATCGCGCAACTTACAATTTTGCTTTAAGCAATACAAATTGTTCTGTAAGCGCGGGTTATGTATGAATGTGTGTGTTGCTATGAGTACTTTTACATTGCTTCGAACAGCGCATAAAGCCACATAGCACACTTGCCACTATTTCATTGCTCTTCGGCACTTTGTAATCAGCCACGAATATTGCTCACGCTCCAAAGCACACACACACATGCACTTACATCGTTGAGAGCGTATGCGTGTACTCATATGGCACTTGTAAGCATTTGTGCTCCTGCGTATCAGTGTGCAATTTGTTGTTGCAACATTGGCTTAGCATCTCAGGCAGGTGCTCCTATCGAATCGCATGCAACACACGCGCTTAACAACTTGACTTTTGCATGCCTTGCCACCTATTTTCACGCTACTTTTGCTTTGCAAACTGATTGTTGTTGTTATTGTGCTTTCATTGTTGTCGTCAGACATTATTCGTAGCGCCAACGCTTAGTTATTTATGTATGTATGTGTAGTTGGGTGTGTGTATAAGTAATCGTGCGAATGAATATAAACGCACTTAACTGCTGCCATTCTTCTGCACTCACATTGCTATACATATGTACTATATTAGTATATTAGGGTGTCTGTTATTTGTCAAGTTATTTTTTTTTTTCAAATTGCATCCTGAATTTTCAGTTCTTGTGCGAACCGTTCGCTATGCACATAGTCCTTTCATTTATTGCGTGTGCATCCTTGCTTCCGTTGTCGACTCATGAGTCTCGAGTCGAATGAGCTTTTCGCTGAAGCATTATCTTCCATGCGAACGATATGGCTTAACCAACGAATTCTTTGAATTTTTATGCGCTTAGCTATATCCATGTCGCCATATAGCTCATCTTCTTCGACACTCATCGCTCGCGCGGACGGCTCTAAAGATCTTGCGAAGAACAGTTCTCACTACTGCTCGAAGTGTTTCCTAATCTCTTGTCGTCATCGTCCATGTTTCTGCTTCGAATAATAGTGCGCATATAATGAAAGAATTATAGAGCGTCGAGAGAGCGATCTGCTTTTTAATTGCCTACGAAACCCAAAGTAGCACCTGTTGGCAAGAGTTATTCTGCACTTGATCTCCAGGCATAGATTATTGGTGGAATTTATTCTAGTTCCGAGATATACAAATTTCATAACTTTTTCAAATGTATGGCTGCCGACAGTGACGTAGTTCCCAAAACACGAGGAGTCTTTGTATGTGACCTTCAGGTACTTTGGCGCTCGTTCACCACAAGACCAACCAGGCTGGATTGACGGCTCTGTTGCTAAGATCTATGAAGTCAACATCATCTACGTACCCCAGTAGTATTATACTTTTAGACTAGACAGTGCCACTGCGGCTCAGATTAATGACACGTATTACTTTTCCCAGTATTATATTGAAAAAGACGCAAGAGAGAGAATCACGTTGTCTAAAACCTCCTTTGGTATCAAACGGCTCGGAGAGGTCTTTCTCGATTTTAACGGAGCTGTTGGTTGTGCCCGACTTCTTCATATCCGTATGAGTTTCGCAGGGATACCTAATTTTCTATCGAAAACGGCTTTAACATTGAGAAAAAGGTGTTGAGTGTCGATAATTTTAGTCAATAGTTTTCTCCAGGATTTGATGTATTGTGAAAATCTGGTCTATGATGGATTTCGCAGTTCTAAATCAGGTCCAATTAGTTTATTTACAACAAGCTTAAGCCTTTCGCACAATACTGTCGAAAGAACCTTATACGCGATATTAAGAATACTGATTCCGCGATAGTTCGCGCAAACTGCGGGATTTCTCTTCATGGATTCGGTATTCATACGACCAAATCATGCTTTGTAGCTGGAACATGCGTTTCCCCAGCACCTCACCGCCGGCTTTATAAAGCTCAGCCGGTAATACGTCGGACCCTGGAACTTTGCGGTTTTTAAGCCGCCTTAGAGCTGCTTTCACCTCATCTTAGTCGAGTGGTGAGACGACAATGTTGTCGCGGTAGATTTTTGGTGCGGGTTCTTCTTCGTCCGTCGCACCACTGCTTCCGTCATTTAGTAGGTTCGAGAAGTTTTCCTTCCACATTCTGTCTGTTATCAGATTTTCTTTCCTGTATTTACAAAAGCCGACCCTGGACTGGAAACTTTTAGTTTGCTGCCTTAACTTCTGATAAAATTTTTAAATAGAACTACTGCTAGCCAGCATCTCAAGCTCTTCGTACTCATGTCTTTCAGTCTCTCTCTTCTTTTTGTTGAAAATACGTCTCTTTTTCTTGCAAGACAGGTGTAAAAAAAAATGGCGCATCCTGGTGACATTGATCCTGACTCCCCTGGTGATCTGAAAAAAAAAAAATCAAAAGAAATTCTTAATCAGTAAGGATGCTGTTATAGTCCCTAAATCAGGGAATACGGAAAAAAAATTTTTTGAAAAATGGCGACTGCCTGAAAATAAAAATAATTTTTTACGCTTTTTTTTGAAATTCCTGAATTTTTTTTAAAATATTAAAAACAAAAATTTTGACACAATGCTGGTAGGAACGATAGAGGATTATAAAAAGGAGGTTCACACAACATTTCAAGTAAACCGCGTTTAAAAAAGTGAGTCTACCTACCTACCGGGCTAGGTACTGAGTCACTAAAGTAACTGTAGCTCTTAAAATAATTTTAATTTTTAAAAATCCTTTGGAGGATATGTTCTAAGGGTCTAAACTTTAAATATATGAAAAAAAATCGAATTTTTCAATATTCTAGAGTAGAATACCCCCCTAAGTTATTTATGGTATAATTTTGTGTTGCTCATACGTCATGGTGTACTATTTGCAGGAGTATTTTCGATACATAATTTTAATTTATAGAGCTGAAAATTTTAAATTAAAATATCCCTTCTTCAAAGTTGTAGGTTTATTTGTTTTAGAGCTAAAAGATTTAGTACAAGACATTTAAAAAGCTTGAGAAACATAAAATATTTTAGTCTTTTCATTGAAAACGGGAAAAAATATTAACAGATTACCGAAGCTATAATACCCTTAACAAATACAAAATATTACTTACAAGAATTTGATATTAATCGTTCAGTTTGTATGGCAGCTATATGCTATATTCGTACGACGCCGGCGGTTCTGACAAAATGCGTAGTTCATTGATGAAAAAAATACATGTGCAATATTTCGCAACATTTCAGATCTATAGCTCAAAAACTGAAGGACTAATTCAGGCAACGACGTTCATCCTAATGTATACATATTCATGGATACTCATGACTACTGCTTACTAATGGGGATTTCCGCCTTGTTGAGTACTTAGTATTTGCTAAGCTTGACTTGTATGTGCATACGTCTCATATATCTATTGTTCACACATATACTCACATCCTCACCCACACAAATACTTGTCTCAAGCTCACCTGTGGCGTTTTCGTGTTTCACAAACGCTTCTTTGTAAGTGTATATGTGTGCCTACAGTGTCACTTGCTTTACACTTCCATTCATATGTGTGTGTGTAAGGATATCTATGATTTCATTAAAATTTGTTGCTATGTTCTTAGCACACTATCACACACCCTCAATGTGTCAATGAATGGCAGCACGTTTGTAGTAATGCGTGAAATTGAGTTCCTCTGTATCTCCAAGGTGTGAGCACATAGAGGGGAAAAATATAAAAATTGTTGCGAATTTATTTTCCGTTTCTTCTTCAACTAGTTCTCGTGCATGTATCCGCATTTGTACGTGATTCATGTTGAATTAATGTGCAGTTTTTTTTTTTATTTATCTTGTAAGACCATCAATGACACTGCAACGCGTGCCCGTTATTTGACACCTCTCTTCTACAAACGGATACACCTACTCATGGAGCGCTCATGTCTACTTATGAAGAGCTGTTTATTAAGCTGGAAAATAATGAATATGATTTCGTTGTTGTTGTTTTGTTATCATGTTACAACAAGAAATGACCTTGTGTTGCAGATTTGCTGCAAATTGCAATTTCATTTTGTTGTTATTGAGTTTAATGAGAGCGATACTAAAGTCTTCAGTATATATAAGCTGATGGTATATTGAATTGTATGGATTTCAGCATTGAACAATTTCTTTGGAGATTGCAACATTGTCTCGAACAATATCCTATGTTCAATACCTTGAGAATACCTCGTTGAATAAAAAAGTTTTCTGTACAAGAGCTTTATTTTGATCGGCGAGTTTGTATGACAGCTGTATGCTTTAGTCGTCCGATAACGGCGGTTCCAACTTATGTGCAACTTCTAAGAGTGAAAGGGACGTGAGCGAAATTTCAGACTTATATCTTAAAAACTGGCAAGTTCACGCATATGCAGATGAACATCCACTCAGCTCACCACGCTGATTATTCCTAAAGGTATATAGACTTTATTATTGTTTAGGATGTTAAAATCTTCAGAAAATCTATTAAAATTTATTGTTAAAAACGATCTTTCGACGGCAGGCAATGTCGAGCCTTCGAACTCATTTTTGACATGAGAAAGCTTTCTTGAAATGGTCGCTGTTCCACTCGAAGGCGATGTAACATCACAACGTAAAAAAATCCAAAAAAAAATTCCAAAAAAAATTCCAAAAAAAAATTTAAAAATTCAAAAAATTTTGAACTTACGGTCATCCAATGGAGTCGCTAACCACAAACTGAAAGTAATCGAAGTAACTTATTGAACAAATCGTTCATGAAAATTTTGGTTGCGCGAAAGCTAATTGCAAAATGGGCGGTTCGTGAGTTCACAGACGAGGCAATACTAAACATCACATCTTAAATCAGTGAAGACGAGATATCATTGTTCATCAATTGTTCTTCGGAGTGCCTCTACAGCTGTCGTATCTACGGACCTTGCGCCAGAAACATAATTCTGTCCTGAGTCCTCAAGACAATGCTTGCAGAAAAGAATCGCTGAAATGTAGGCCGGGTTCGAAACCAATTACCAGTTTTACCTACTATAGAGAGGTTGTTGAAAAGTATATACTCGTAGCTTTCAGTGGTACCTATGTATGTTTAATAATAAATTTTAATTAAGCGTAAAAAGGTATTTTTTACCAACTTTTCTGCCTGTCTGTTAAAGGAGTTCAAGACATGTGTTATGTCTAACGACATCTAGCTCTAGTTTCATTTTAGCAAAAGTGAGCTCTTTGAAAAGAGGATTCTCTTCTCTTTTAACAATTAATGCTTACGTGAAAGAGCATAATATCATTGTGTAACTTATTTCCATGGCTCATAAACGATCACGTTGAACACTGCCGATTTCACCGGAATATGGCGGCAGAAATAGTTAGTTGCATAGATGAATTTCTGTTGAATTTTGCATTTTCAAAAATAATAAGTGGAAGGAAATGCCACACTGCGCTTTGATTATAAATTAATTCCAATGAAACAATATTTATTTTTTTTAATTGAATGCTTATACATGAATACATATATAAAGCTGCGAAATAATTCCTATCCTTTCTTTTTACAGAATTTTCAAATGATATGGTGTCAACAGAAATCCCTGGAAACGTGTGCAAATTCAGCAGTGGCCATCGTCAGCTATCGAGCAATTTAATCAACAATTAGATCGGTTGATCTGGTATTCTTTCTCTCCAACCATCAAAATCTCCTAAATTGGAAATCATTTATATTTGATTGATGCTAAGTGAATTTATATTTCGTGGAGTTCAAATAATACGACAAATCTGCTACTGACGTAACAAATCTCCAGGACAAGCTTTCAATTTGCAGGTATGTGATTTTATTAGGTATACAGTATGTCAAGAAACTCTTTACACACTGCAAAAAAAAAAAACATATTTTTTGACTTTGCATGCAAAAATAACGCCTTTAGTTATTTTTTTTTCAATATTTTTTTAATGCAGAACTATTATTTAGCAAATTTTAAATTAGTAGGTTCAAAAATAAAACAATACAGCGAGAGGGAAAATTTTAAAGCAACAAAATATGAGTTTACACAGTTTTGACACTATCAAGAAACTCTTTACACAAAGTACTTAAGCTACAGTTTAATGAATATATTTAATAACTTATACTATCTTAAACTAATTTTAATATTTAGTATGACCCCCCTTAGCTTCAACTACGAGCCTAGTGCGATTTTTCATGGCATTGACCAGCTTTTGTAGGTCATACTCCAACGGAATTTTATGCCACTCTTCCAGTACTGCTGCTTTTAAGGCGGCGCGGTTTTTGGGCTGCCTTTTTGCCACTTTTTTCCTTCAGATAAACCCACAAATTTTCAATGGGGTTCATGTCGGGGCTCTGAGGAGGTGTATCTATGACCTTTTGGCAATTATAAAGGAGCCATGTGCGCACAGTGAGCTCCTTATATTTGGGGTCATTGTCCTGATAAAGTTTAAATTTTGGCTTATTATCGACAATAAAGCCAAATTTTTCAGCACTTTGCCTCAATTTTGTTTTGAGAATGAAGAGATATTGCTCAGTATTCATTGTGTTTTCAATAAACGCAAGCTCTCCCACTCCCTTGCTGCTAATGCATCTCCAAACCATCATCGACAATTTGCCGAATTTTACTGTCGGAATGATGTTGCGCTGATCTAAAGCTGTTAACGCGTTACGCCATACTCTAGTAGGTCCATCATTGTAGTACAGCATTATTTTGGTTTCGTCACAGAATATCACGTCATCCCAATAGTTGTCCGGCTTGATGCTCATGTTGACAGCAAAAGTTAAGCGCTTTTCAACATTTACTTTCGAAAGCAGCGGCTTCTTACGCACAACTCTTGAAGAGTATTTGTTTCGCAGAATTAGTTGACGGACGGTTTCATGTGAAACGACCGTGCCACACTCTTCTTCCAACTCTTTGGCAGGGGTTCTGGTCGAAATTTGGGGGTTTTGACGGACCTTACGCATGACAAGGCGGTCTGCCCGCTCGTCAATCTTCTTCTTTCGACCACTTCCACACTTTGCTTCCAATCTGTCTTCATTTTCAGCTCGATTTAAAACATTATAAATTGTTTTTCACGATACACGAAACATCTCCACTAGCTCAGCTACAGATTTTCCAATTTGGTGATTATAATATATCAATTGAGTAACGTCAAAAGTCAATCTACCTCCAGGCATGTTAAATAATTTTAAAATTAGCTTTTTGACACGTGTGCAGAAAGATTTCGCAATTAAATGGAAAGGAATGCAAACATAGCGCATAGAGAAACAAAACAAAAAGCAAATAGAACAAAACAGAATCGAAAAATAAAGTGTGTAAAGAGTTTCTTGACATACTGTATATTCTACTAAAAAAAAACCATAAATAAACTATAAAAATATTAAAAGGTAAGTTGTTTCCAAATCAAATGTGTTCGACAGGCATTTGTTTTATACATACAAGTATAGAATTTATGTTGAAATACTACTGAGAGCGCAAAAAGTAAGGCATTTTAATATAATATTCACGCGAAGAACCATTCGTCGAAATATTTTTTTTCTGGGTTGGTAGGACATCTGCACAAAATCATCAAAATATAAATTTTGAAACTTCTAAATGTTAACAAGGAATACTCTTTGAGTTTTATGCGTCGTTTGCGCGAAGCTATTCGTAAAAAGAAGCCGGAATCATGGGCCGACAACTCAGGGCTTTTGCACCACGATAATGCACTGTCACATACAACATTGATTTTTCGTGAGTTTTTCGCCAAAATTTCAACCTCAGTGCAGGATAGCAGTTCTGGCTATTCAGAAAACTCAAACGACCGCTCCGTAGAAGCCATTTTAAGTCAATTGAACACATTAACTTTAGAACCGTAATCTCGTGACTTGGACACTCAGTACCCAGAAATGTATTTTGTATGGAAATTTGGAAATTTTTTTTTATAGAAACGTCAATATTTCGCTCATTTATGCAAATCATTTAATGAACCTTGTGTTGATTCTTAGAAACAAAGGTATTTTGATTTAAAAATATGAAAATCAAATAAATTTTTAATTACAAACTGCTCGAATGGGAGAAATTCTTTTTGATTGGGTGTAGACGTTGGTGGAGTCCGATCTTCGTCATTGGGTGAGTACGTATCAGCTTTGGCACTGTATTTTGCAAAATAGCACTTTTGTTGTTGTTTTATTCTAATAGTTACTAGCAGTGTTGCAGGTTTCACATGGCCGTTTCAAAATGCTGATCTGTGGCAAACAAAGAAAATGGTGAAAAATATTTGAAAATTAACTAATTTTGTTAAATAAAATGAATTTTGAAAGCCTACCTGTATTGCTGGATGGGATCTCACAACTGCAGGAACCCGTTTGAAATTTATCAAGTCCATTGCAATTTTAGTTGTAGAATTAATTTTTGTTTTGCATCGGTTTTGTAATAGATTCTATAGCTCCATAGCGAGTTCTTTCAAAAATATTCTGCGCTTTTCAGACTTATTAGTGTTCGACATAGGGTGGTTAAGATCAAACATCCTGTGAGTAAGTCCAGCAATGTGCAGGATATT
Source organism: Bactrocera zonata (assembly GCA_037783105.1). NCBI lineage: Eukaryota > Metazoa > Arthropoda > Insecta > Diptera > Tephritidae > Bactrocera > Bactrocera zonata. Next base: position 23,488 of record JBAWJQ010002078.1, on the reverse strand, counting down.
ATAAAGTAATGCTATGGGCCAGCGGCTTGTTTTTATTTCGCCAGTGAATCCACTTAGTATTTTGCCAAAATTATCAACACCACCTTCATGATCATTATAATCGTGTGGTTTTTTTGTTACATGATTTACATCTTCGCTGTCATGAGCAGTTGAAAGCACCAGCATGTTTTTCTTCGAATGTGTTGTTAGTTTCTTGAAAAGATTTAAATAGTTTTGGCAGTTGTGTCTTGCCAATATCTGATTTTTTTTTTTTAACTGTTTGATGCATATTTGTCTGTATTATTCTTTTAGCTTTCCCATTCATCTCAAGAGCAATATCTTCAACAATAGACGCTGGGACGACGCGTATGAAGGCATCGCTTTTACATCCAAAACTTTCCATGAATGGTGACGTTGGTTGTCTACGATGCCAGTTCCGATCGCCGTTTTTCACCTTGCCTTGGCTTTGACCACCATACAGTTAGATTGTTTCCTTCCCAAACCACAATATTTTTCTCCACAATTACCTTCAATAACCGTATTTGACAAATCAAATCTGCTATCGTCAAGATCAATATATGTGACCTGGTCTACGAAAAGGGGGCTTAGGTGTCAAAAAATCATTTTTTTTTTTTGACACCTAAGCCCCCTTTTCGTAGACCAGGTCACATACATAATTCTTTGAAAAGTGGATCTCTGAGCATTATCATCTCTGAAGCCAGACAGGTTACAGAGTATCGATTCGTGGTCACTGCCAAATTCAGATTCTCTTCCACCATCATCATCATCGCTATCTTTAGCATTCAAATAATTTAAAATATTCTCCTCATCTTCTTCCGTCAATTCGCGCCATAAATTGGCCAAATAAATCTCCCATTTTTCACTCATTTCAAAAAATTATATTTGTCACAACTAAAAATGAATTAATCATTTCAAAATTTTACGCGAAGCTAATTAGAAATGCATGACAATCATCAATACCGTTAGAAAATTACGCTTCTTCATACAAAATACATACATACAGTCTGTCAAGTAAGAGCGTGGTCGACTTTACGGACAGTTAAGAAGGACAGAAAGATTTCGCTCTAATTCCTTCGCGAGCCAATAGAGGGAAGCTTTGTCCTTGATGCATTGTCAACAAAGGTTCAGTTGTCGTTAATGTTTTGAAAGAGAATCACGTTAAACGCCATGAGTGCTAAGTACGCGTTGCGCTACGAAGCTGTGTTGCTTTGCATCCACCCGAAAGGTCCCAAAATGTCGCAATCAGCCGCTGCTAAATATATGAGAAAGTCGAAGGCATTTGTACAGAAGTGGATACAGCGATATATAGTGGCTAAAAATGTCGATGATTTACCAGAACGTGGTTCGATAGCCAAAGTGAACAAAAAAGATGAAAACAGAATAGTGAATCTGTTTTCGCGGAATCCTGCTTTAGGACTGCGGCAAGGACAAGCAAAATTAATGGCAAAAGGTCTAGATATATTCTATGAAACTAACCGAACCCTTCTCCATACTCATGATCTGAAATGGCGCAACACAATGAAGAAGCCTCTGTTGACTGAAAAACTTGTGACAAAGCGACTCGCTTGGACGCATGAGAATATTGATAGAGATTTTGAAAATGTCGTTTTTACTGATGAATGTTCTATATGGGCACGTTCTGTCCTCACGCGAGCCTGGTCAACTTCCACCATGAGGCTTGTTCAGCGGACCGTAAAACATGGAATAAAGGTGCATCTTTGGGGCTGATTCTCAAAGCAGGGACTCTGCACTTTGTACCTCTTTACTGACAACCGCCGAGAAAATTATAAAAATCTACAAAAAGGCTTTATTGCTATCTGCCAAACGGTGGTTCATCAGAAAAAATGAAGATTGGATTCTGCAGGAGGACAACGATCCTAAACACCGCAGCAAGCTCTGTGCTCAGTGGAAAACTCAATCTGGCATCGTTACATTGGATTGGCCGTCGCAGTCGCCCGATGCAAACCCTATTGAAAATGTGTGGACATATATTAAACAGAAGCTTCGTGGAAGACGCGCGAAATTCGTCGGATCTGGAGATCCTTGCCACTAGAATACGCCGTCAAATTAGCGAAAAGCATGCCTCGGAGATGCCAGGCAATTATGGACGCCGGTGATGACTGGATATATTATTGACCAAATTGCATCATTGTTTGTAGTGTGTACAATGTATATATGTATAAATATGAAAGTTTCATAAAATATTTTTTTTTTATAAATTATCCCGACCACGCTCTTACTTGACAGATTGTGCTAAATGAAATTGTTTTAATTGAAAGAGATATTGCTGCTATCAGTTCGTCGTAGTTGCTACGAGCAAAAATTCTATGAAATTATTCTATTACATAGTGTCGCTCAAGCAAGTAAGTGGTGTTACACTTCAAAGAGCTGTAACTCAAAAGGTATTTGTGGTATCAATTTTTAATTTTAGTATGCTATTTTTGATATTCTGTAGTAAGTGAGGAATATTTGCTAACTTGTACTTCAATAACATATTAGACTATAATTTTAATATTTGTTTTTAAATCAAAAATTAAAGAGTTTATTCAGAGTTTTTATTATTCCAAAGATATACTACTGTGCTCAAAAAATAAGGTGACATTGTATTTATTTTGAAAATCCTTTACTTATTCTTCCAAATCAATTTAATCCCCTTCAAAGTAATTTTCCAATCTTCGAAACACTGGTTATAGTCACTTTCCGGGATGGCCTTCAGTTCCGTCTTCGCTGCGGCTTGAATCTCCTCTATCGTATAAAAACGGTGTCCCTGGAGCGGTCTTTTGAGCTTGGTGAACAGCCAGAAGTCGGACGGCGCCAGATCAGGTGAATACGGTGGTTGCGGAACGATATGGGTTGAGCTTTTGGCGAAATTATCACGAATTACGAGTGCAGTATGGGATAATGCATTATCGTGGTGTAAAAACCAAAAATTGTCTTTCCACAATTCCGACCTTTTTAGGCGGATAGCGTTATGCAAACGACGCATAACGTTCAAAAAATATTCCTTGTTGACTGCTTGACCGGTTGGAAGGAATCTATAATGCACAACACTACTATAATCGAAGAAAACAGTCAACATGACCTTGATTTTTGAGCGACTTTGGCGCCATTTTTTGGTCTCGGCTCTCTTTTGGCACGATATTCGCTCGAGTGATCGGTTGTTTCGGGGTCGTTAGCATAGATCCTAGTCTCATAGCCAGTTATAATACATTTCATGACACCCTGGTAGTCGGAAAGCATCGTTTCACACACTTCAACGCGACGCCTTTTTTCCAAAAAATTCAATGTTTTCGGTACCAGTCGAGATTTGACGCGCTTGAGGCCCAAAACATCCTTCAAAATGGTATTGGCTGAGCCTTTCGATATGCCAACTTCATCAGCAAGGTTTTTAATTGTTAATCGACGGTTTTTCAACACCAAATCTTTGATTTGATGAACGTGAGTTTCGTCGGTTGAGGTTGATGGTCGCCCTGGACGCTCTTCGTCTTCGCCACGTTCACGGCCGGCTTGGAACTCACTATACCACTTGTAAACATTTTTTTTAGACATAGCCTCATCACCAAAGTCTTTCTGCACCATCCTCAATGTATCCGCAGCAGAAAATTGAATCCGTAAACAAAATTTAATGCAAATTCTTTGCTCAACAAATTTCGACATCGCAAAAAACGAAAAACTCACTTTTAGCAGCTCATATCAGATACAGCTACTGGTTTTGAAAGTTCCAAAGAGATCATAACAGAAGAAAACATTTTTCGAAACGCGAAAGTGTTTTCTGAAGTAAAATAATATCATCATTCATAAACCGAATTCTTGAAAGTAGTTGTTCCTAAGTTCCACCTTGGAAGTCAATTATAGTATAATTATTTTTTTTATGTGTAATTTATACAATTTGTAGAACTAATGGTAAATGACAGTATAGAGAAGAATTAGCGAGGAGTCGGGGAGCAGCAAAGGCAGAATAAACGATACAATTGAAAATAGAGAAAGAGGGAGAGAAAAGAAATTTCTAAGTGGTATCTCTTTCTTTCTCTCCTTTTCAGAGATCAATTTTATTTACTTTAGAGTTTCCTCTTAGAAAATGTTGACGTTAAAATTTCGTTGTTACAACTCAAAGTCAAGTGACTTTTGATTGAAATTTGTTGAACATTTCTCTGAGTGCCGAACTTTTCTTAGTGTAAACACTAAAATTTATTTAATAATTGCGATTACTGACAAACAACATTTGCATCGACATAATAACTGTCTGTTAAGTTAAAGTGATTCACTCGAGCTCGGCAAAAGCTTATCACAATATTAACATATTCACTCAACGTTTGCCGTTGTCAAAGCGCTCGAGCGTGTTACGTAACATGCAACACTGCACACTTCAAACAACACTCGTTTGCGCTACAACAAACACACGCTCGATGTTAGAAGCAAAAATTACGAAAATATTTTAATTGCATGCACTTGAAAACCGGCATTGTTTTTGTTGTGTTTTTTTCCAATACTTTTACATGTCCATTACAATTTTACTGCTATAATAATAATGCTGCTGCAACAACTCTTCATTTTGGCTCTTTTATTGCAACACAAACTGTTGCTTGTATTGTTGGCGCTTTTTGCCTTCGCCTTCGCCTTCGCGGTCAGTGCTGCCATAGTTTTAGCAAATAAAATCAATTTTATGTTATGCAACAAACCAACAATGTTAAGTGGACGGAGCGTCGCAGTTGGACTTTGGGTGTAGGTTACATGTATTCAACTGTATATGGATGGGTTACATATATATATATATATATGTATATATATATATATATATATATATATGCGTATGTATATGCGGCTTAGTGCCAATTTCAATGGTTTGTTAAATAACATTCATTTGCAACATGTTGCACACAAAGGACCTTGCTTTAATGTTCGTGTGAACCCTGTAGGAAATTTTATGTGTTATATAATGCAGAAGCCTAATATACCATGTACTAAATAATAACGGTGATGGTATTGAAGCCATCTTATAGAAGGGCTATTTTCGGGCGGTGACTCTATGAAGAACTTAGGTTGCAATGATCAAAATTCATAGAATAAAATCTTCGAAAAATATCGCTAAATGTCCTAAAGTTAGCGTCCTTTCAATTATAGTCCTGTCGGTTCTCTAAAATTAAACTGTTTGATCGCATTTCCCGACTTAAGGTGACTCACAACTCATAAAAATAAATTTTAATAGCTCCGTTGTTACAAAAGGACTTGGCTCAGTGGTTTTCACGTTAGTCGACTCTAAATTATCATAACGTTTCCAGAATTAAATCAGAGTTACATATAAGTAAATGATGCTTTCTAACTCTACAACAAGAACTAAGAAATTATAAAGAGGAACATGGCACTTTAAAATTGCTTTCATCTCCAGAATATTACAAGGCGAATCTGTACAAATTTCACTTGACTTATGATGCCTTATTTCTGGACAGATCCCCGAAAAAAAAATTATGTTCTACAGTGTATAAGTCTGGAGCGGCTCTCATCGGCATCTCCGTTGCACTATGGACTACTCCAACAATAGCACTCCATCCCATTTAAAACATAGCACCCGTGGACATTGCCGGCAGGTTATTGCTGCGATGTATGTATGCTCTAAAGTTCAGGCACGCTGGGTATACGAATCGGTCCACAAAAAGCCTGACCGAAATTCTGTCATCCTTCAACTACATTCCTGAATCACTGCGTTACAGAGGCCACTTATGTATATGGATGGAGATGTGGATGGGTAGAAGTCGCTGAAGGAATGGCGCGGCGAGCTTTTTCACTGATATGCCGAGGATTGGAAGAATGGTTGAATGAGAGTTTTCTGCAAGGAGCTCCCCATCAATCGTAGTTTTAGGCTACCAGACTACTTGAGTGCTTTTCAGGTTGAAGTAACTGCTCTTAAGGTAGTGGTAGATGTATTGTTATGAAGTATTTTGTAAGGGAAGTGACCATTCACCACGATAGCACGACGAAATGCTAGCGCTGAGCTTGTTAACTCCGCACTAGTCAGCTAGTCAATGATTGTCTGCTTTAAAAAAGGTTCAAGGTGCTTCATAATCAGACTTATTTGGTCGGTTTGGTAGCCAGGGGGACACAATTTTCTCATCAAAATGGGTAGACTTGGTTCTCCATTGGCATCTTCATCGATCCAGCACTAGATTAAGAGAGCACAGCAGTCGCTGGTCGAATACTCGCTTCTATGTGATTGTTAAATCCTTTTGGCCCAGACTAGAACTCCGTAGATCTACTGAACTACTTGGCGTTGGAAAAGGTTATTTTACTGCAATCGTAGGAGTTCTTACTGGACAATGTCTAATAAGCTAAAAACCGTCCGTCCAACAAGACGCTGGTTGTAAAAGTTGTATAGAAGTGAATGAGGTGAAAACATCCAGGCACGTTCACCTCCAATGTCCTATCTTTGTTGTGAAATACCTCATATTTATGCCCTGAGCAGCGTATATTAAATTTGCCGCGAAGTTGTTGCACACGGAATGAAACGTAATAGACCCTCGTCTGTCGGTCTTTCTGCATATAGGCAAACTGTTCCAACAGTTTTTGAGATATGGATCTGAAATTTCGGATATCTCTCTTTTCCCCTAGGAGCTGTTCATTGTTCTAGAACTGCCGATATTGGCTCACTATAGCATATTACTACCTACAAGTTTGTATACAAACTGAACGATCAAAATCAATTTCTTGTAAGGAAATCTGTATTTCAGCTTCGGTGCAATCGAAGTAAACGTTTTTTGTTACCTTTATTGTTCAGCCATTTTTCTAGTAATTTGTGAAATTTTAAATTTAAAATGATTTTAATGAAAATGTTTCAATGACCTTAACAAATCTCTTGCTTGACTTTTGGTAGATCTGATGTAGGACTCTCACAGTCCCGAGATCGGATCAAATCTGACTACTTTTAAATGGATTTTCAGACAGGTTTCCAACTCTTCTATTTCTCTTGGAATATGGATCCAAATTAGAAGCATAAATGTTCGTTTTTAGTTTCATGACCAGCTCAGATCTAGGAATTCTAGAACATGTGTATTTTTAAGACGACTTTGATAATTCTGAGATTTATTGCTGTCTAAATTAAAATTCTAGTTAAATATTTGTATTTTATCGAAGATATTTCTTTGAATGTTTGTCTTTTTATTGAAGACATAAGGGGGTATTCTGGTCTAGAAGCATGAATTTCAGGTAATTTTCAAAGTGTCGTAAAAAAAGGCAATTAATATTTTTACTATCAATTTTTTTTATTAGTTATTTTTTAATTTTAGAAGAGTACAGAAAAAAATTAAATACTAAAAAAAGTAAAAAACTTCAAAAATTATGAGCTGACGAAGTGGGGAGTCTATAAAAATTTCCACGTGACCATACCCATGATTTCAACCATCCTAGTTATCTGAAACAAAAAAAAAAAAAATTATTAATCTAGAATAATGTCGCAATGGCTGGAATTGCTGAAAAGTGGGAAAAAAATTGTTTCACAAAATGGCGACTGCCTGAAAAAAGTTTTTTTGGATCACCTTTTCTGACTATTTAGAATTTTTTAAAAATAATAAAAATAAAAATTTGGGGATGGGGCTAGTTCCAACCATAGACAAGCCTATAAAGAAGACTCTATAAAAATTTCAAGTAAATCAGTCCAGTAGAGCCTGAGAAATCGTGGGTATCGTTCCGAAAAAGTCAGTTTGGAGAAAAACGCGTTTAAAGTTTCGCATTCTGGCCGAACCAGTTTGGATGGCGAGTCAGAAAAATGCCTATATCTCCGAAAATAATTTGAATTTTGAAAAATCCTCTTGTACACATATTCTTGAATAGTTAAACCTTGAAAATATAAAAAAATTCGATTTTTTTTTAAATTTCTAGACGGTTTCAGTTGCCGTTACTTAAGTTTAGGCTCTTACCACTTTTCCATGTTTTTTTTTTTTTGGAAGAAAATATTGAAATGAATTTTATTGCAAAACACTTGAAGTTTTTCGATATTTTATATTGAAGCTTCAATAAAAAATTCATTGTCTTCTACTTCTCAGTTGTCACTTTTAAGTTCTGCTATTTCTCAATCCATTTCTCTAAGGGTCAAGTAATAAACTGACATCAGCACACATAAATCTCTAAATTGGCGGTCATTGTTGGCAGTCACGATTGTTAAAATCACCCTACTTTAGCTCGTTTCATTTCGTTTATTGCAATGACATTCGCTGTAATTTGACTTTTGTTGTTTTTTGATTGCCGCGTCATTGCGAAGTATTGTGAAGCGGCTAAAATCAAAACAGCAAACCAACAATGACCTGCAGAAGCAATAACTGCATAATAACGGACGACAAGGACATAACTGGCATGCCACTTGAAAATGGAGCGGCAAAAGAAGTCGGAAGGCTTCCGCGTGGCATACAGACGTATATACGAGGTGTGTTCAAAAAGTATCCCGAATTTTGTGTTTTTCCAAAAATTATTTATTTATTCATGAATATCTATTTTGTCCCCCTCAAAGTAATCCCCATGAGATATTATACACTTGTGCCAACGGTTTTTCCAATCTTCGAAGCACTTCAAAAAATCACTTTTTTTATCCTCTTCAGCTCCTCCTTCGGTGCCGTCTTTATCTCGTCAAGAGAAGCGTAACGTCGTCCTTTCATGGGCCTCTTCAGTTTAGGGAACAAGAAAAAGTCACAGGGGGTCAGATCTGGGGAATACGGTGGCTGCGGCATCATTAGTGTGTTGTTTTTGGCCAAAAAGTCGCGCGCAAGCAACGATGTGTGTGAGCAGGGGCGTTATCGTGGTGCAAAAGCCAATTTTTGTTCTTCCACAAATTCGGGCGTTTCTGGCGGATTGATTCGCGCAAATTGCGCATAACTTGCAGGTAATATTCTTTATTGACCGTTCTTCCCTGTGGTAAGAACTCATGATGCACCACGCCCCTGTAATCAAAGAAAACCGTCAGTTACGATACGCGATACTTTTTGAACACACCTCGTAGTTGCCTCTATGTGTAAATAAATTGCATACAATTTGCTTGAATAAATGAAGAAAACTATGAAATAAACACTCTATTCTTCCAAGAACTGCTGCTGCCAACTTTTATTGGGAAATTTAGTATATTTTAAGAATGTAAGGAAGCCAACCATAACCTCCACTTACCATGAATAATATAACAGTAAGATCTATGTACCAAGTTAGTATTAAGAATAATAATAAAGAGCACACAATGAAAGTGGGTATGGGCTCAGGGGACCGTTAATAAAGATTTTTAATAATAAACGTGAAAATGTATTTTTGTAAGTCCGGGTAATTTTTAAAATAAAGATAAAATCTATCGAATTCCGGTAGATGCGTGATGATGCCAATTACAATATCTAGAACTTTCTACCAATGGCCTTTGGATAACCATTTCAAGAAGAAAAACAACTGATGTTTGGAGTTATTCTAAACGAGCATGACATTTTATTTTATTTTTAGTCAGAAGTGTTTTTTCCAGATACTTAATCAGAACTCTCTAGCTACAGTTCTCATATTTACTGCTACTCAGTGTGGAGTCCAGTATTTTTTCTGGAGCTTTTGAAGTAATTTTTATGACAAGTCTTTTGCATGAGAGTAGCGTCACCAAACCTTTCTCCAGATACTGCCAGGATACTGCCGAATTGCCAGTCCTTTGTCAGATAAAAATCCCTTCCAATCCCGCGAATCCGACTATAGTGGGTTTTTTCCAACTTGAGGTCAGTATTCGTTCGTAGAAGGGGGAAACCGAACCACAGAAACGCCTACAAAATGCCACTAACCGAAAACCTATAAAATTCCAGAACTAAGCACTAAATTAAGAGAAAATAAATACTCTGTTTTGGCTCAGGGGATCGCAGTAGCAAGAAGCACCAGTTGGCAAAAAATTTTGAAAAGCTTAATCTACATATCTCCTAAACCACTAAAGCTACTGATAAAACACTAAAAGCGTGATAAATCAGTAATTAAATATGCCAGTGACATTAAATTTTATTTCCTATATGATATGAGAGGGCTTTATGGGAACCGGTGTGAAGTGGCAGACACCATGTTTTGGTGAAATCATATATTTCGGAACCCGACTCGACTAAATTCAGTACGTAGCTTTCCTTTCATATTCCTATGGGACTGAGCAAAAATGGGCGAAATCGGACTACAACCACGTCTACTTCCCATATAACACAATTTTAAATTCTTTCACTTTCCAGTATGTAAATCAAGTACAATGGAATATAAAGGGATTAGACATTGCACGAATAGTGCCTGTAAAATATGCCCCCATCACCAAAAATTGTGTAAATCCAACTAAAACTGTTCAAGGATCTTAGGGTACCAAATTTTTGGACCCAATACCTATAGTTTACTTATGACCTAAAATATCGGTTAAGGTGTGAGATATGTAATTGAAAATCAGGGATAATCCTTTCCTTACGGCAGTAGGTACGTAAAAAATGGGTTGAATCGGGTCAATAGTTCTTTTTGTCCCCAAAATCGGCCAGTATGTAAGCTATCTCAATGAAAATGAGAGAGCGTATTTTACTGATAACAGTGTATGTTTGTGCCTAAAATTAATAAAATTGGGCTAAAATTTTATCTAGCCCAATATAACTAATATCAGGATTTTCCAACACGATATATATAATTATATTTATATATATATATAATTACTTGGACTCCGATCCTCTGGTGGACGTTTTGTACCTTAAGGAATTTGACCCTGGCAAGTTTCAAGAGTATGAAATGCTTACTTGTTTCTTGTTATATTTAATTTACTAGAGGATCCGTCCACGCTTAACTGTGGCTGATACATAGATAATACTGCTACTACTACCATCTATATGATTTCAATTACTTGGATTATACATATTAGTTAATGAGATATAGCATTTTTGTGAAGCAACTTGTGTTATTTTACAAAAAAATGGATCATAAAGCGTTTCGTGTGTTAATAAAACATTGCTTTTTTTGGAGAAAATACTGTTGAATGTGGGCTCTGCATCAGGGAAATCCACCGTTGAAAAGATATTTGCTAAGCTGAAAACAGGCGAAATGAGCAAAGTAGGAAACTCGAAAGTTCATAATCCAACAAAAACAACGAATAACTGATTCTGAGAAGTGTTTGAGTGCTCTCTAATCGGAATAAAGCCGAATTTTTGCGTCGGTGATAGAATCATAGCTACATCATTTCCCACTGGAGCCCAATCGACAGTCATTCTAGTGGACTGCACTGGATGAACCGGTTCTCAGGCGTTGAAAGATGAAAAAGGCGGCTGGAAAGGTTATGACATAAGTCTTTTGGGATGCACGTGTATAATACATACTCAACGACTGATTATTAAGCCAGTTATAATCTATTTCACTGTGGATTTGGTTGCAGTTCTTTTCTTCTATTCCAAATATTTAACAATTGTATTATTTTTGAAGCAGAATCAGTTTAAACTTGTACACATATATTCAATTGATTCCTACAAACATGAATTTTGAACAAATGCTCAAATCATAAGCATGATTTGAAATATAATTTTTGTATTTACGAGTTGTATTAAATTTTAACATGAAGAGATAAAAGGTATCCTAAGTCTTTACCCTGGTTCTAAGCTAACTCCACATCAATTTTCAGCCAAATCGGTGCAGCCGTTCTTGAGTTATAAATGGTGTAACTAACACAACTTTTTTTTTATGTATACAGGGTCCGGCACTCAAATAACCAATTAAAAAATAATCCGAATGTGACTTGCCGGTAATCAGCATCTCGAGACTGGTGTATTTTTTACTTCGGACCTTCTTCTCCAAAATGGCCCAGAGAGAATAATCCATTGGATTCGCATCTTTACTAATACTAAGTTTTAAAATACTCTTAAAAGATAACATAAAATGTATACACATTTTTGGATCAATAAATTTAAAAGTAATCTTAAAAGAAGTTCTGGAAAATTCGCTTTTTTCGGCCTTTTAACTGTATATTATAAATGTTAAAATGACAGTGGCAGTGATTTAAATAAATTTAAAAATCTCAAAGGACTAATCTATACAGGGTCCGGCACTCGAAGTGTAACCAACTTCACACTGTTCGCACAGCTGTCGCACTGGAATCAGCTGTTTATAAATTTGCTGAATGACAGTTCGGAGTATTGCTCACAAGTGTAAAAATACGTTTTGCCAAAAGTGAACGCAAAAAATTAATCAAACGTAATAGTCTGATTGCTTTATATTTAGCTGGAAAATCACAAGCAGCAATTGTTCGTGAGCTCAAACACCTTAATGTGAATAAAGTTTTTGTTTATCGCACCATCACTCGTTACAATGATACTGGTAGCATTGCAAAACGCCATGGAGGTGGTCATGAAAAGACTGCAACGGCACGTGAGATGGTTCGGAAAGTGAAGAAGCAACTGGAGCGAAATCCACGACGAAGTGCCAATCAAATGGTTAAAGAACTGAAAATATCCGGCAGCAGCATCCGACGCATATTGAAAAATGAGCTCAAGATCAAGCCTTACAAGTTCCAAAAAGCACATGATCTCACACGAAGCAGCAACAAGTAAAAATTGAGAGAGCGAAGCAGTTGCTTCGCTCGGCCGAAAGCGGTCAAATTCCGAAAATTGTGTTTTCTGACGAAAAAATTTTTCCAATTGAGCAATTCGCAAACTTTCAAAACGATAGGGATTACTTGTTCATATGAGAATCTAAGTCATCGGTTGGCCACCAGGAGGCAGCACTCGCCACAAATAATGGTTTGGGCTGCTGTCACCGCAGATGGGATCTCACCAATTGTTTTCATCGAGCCTGGCGTCAAAGTAAATGCGACATATTATTGGGAAAGGGTTCTGGAGGCTGCTTTGACGTCATAGGTAAACAAACATTTCGGTCGCAAACCATGGATGTTTCAACAAGACTCAGCACTGTCTCACAAAGCGCGAGTGAACCAAGAATGACTGAAAAAGGACGTTCCGAACTTCATTACGACCACACAATGGCTCTCGAATTCACCAGATGCGAATCCAATGGATTATTCTCTCTGGGTCATTTTGGAGAGCAAGGTCCGAAGTAAAAAATACACCAGTCTCGAGATGCTGATTACCGGCTGATTACCGGCAAGTCACATTCGGACAGCTTGCGATTCGTTTTTTGACCGTCTTAAGGCCATAGTTAAGGCAAAAGGTGGTCACATCGAGTAAAAGCGAATTGGTCCTGAATTTATGATTATTTTCATACATTTTGTATTTTAAAATAAATAAAAATAATTTTCCAAACCAAATTTATGACTTTTTTAATTGGTTATTTGAGTGCCGGACCTTGTTTATACATATGTACATATAAAAGAAAGTTGTGCTAGTTACACCATTTACTATATAACTCAAGAACGGCTGAACCGATTTGGATGAAAATTGGTGTGGAGGTAGCTTAGAACCAGGGACAAGGACAGTTTTATGTCAAAATTTAATACAACTCATAAATACAAAAATTATATTTCAAATCATAAGCATTTGTTCAAAATTCATGTTTGTAGGAACAGTATTTTAAAACTTAGTATTAGTAAAAATATTTATTTGGAGAGGAACTACAGCTGATCTTCGGGAGCTCCTCTCAAAAACGACGTTTTGCGGTGACCGCTATATCTCTGAAGTGTATCCTCTGAAATTAAAAAACCAAACAAATTTCATTAAAGTAATGTTAAATCTAATAAAGAAAATCGAAGGAGAAAGCAAAATCAAAATAAAATAAAAAATCGGTTTTTTGAAAATTCTAACCCTTTAATCATTGGTAGTGCATTTAAAAGAGCTCTTTGCCAATAATTTTTTATATAAAATATTTAACTTCAATATTTTTATATTAAAATATAATTAAAATATTTATCTGTTTTGCAACAAAGCGCGCTCTAGCGGAAATTTTAGGTGGAAATTAATACCATGCAGCCTGCTGCTTTCGCATTTATTTCTTACCACACATCCTTAATAGTGTCCTTTTATGTTGACGTAAGATAAATATATACTCCACAAGCTTTTCCCGCATTAGTTGTCACAACATTTTACTTTCATCTAAATTTTGAAGAGATTTGTTTTTTCCTTTGCACAAAAATCCACATTGAAGTAGAGTAGAAAATTCGTACAAAGTTATACAGTTTTTTCGGCCTTAAAATCATAGTTTTGTCATCATAATCCACTTTGTGTTGCAGTATTACTATCACATTGCGTAAGCTTTTAGTATTTGAAAAGATGCCACAAAAGTCTGTTTGAAAAAAGTCAACCAGCCTGCCGAGCTTGCCGGAACCCAACTTGACAAAAGTTCAACAACAACAAAGATTTTTAAAAAGTTTACATAACCATGTAAGAGCAACATAAGCTACATATGTACATATATGCATATGTATATGTGTGTATACGCTGAGATGTTTGGATGTGCGTCCGAAAAGCTTGTAAGGGTAGACCCAGCAATATTAACACGATTGCACAGCTGCAAATAAACGCCGGCCTATGAAGACATAACGGCAAGCATAAACGCATTTAATATGGATCTACATACTGCCGTCTATGCTAAATATGTTGTTAGTTTTCCGAGCATGTATGAGTATGCATACATATGTGCGTGGGTGTGTGAGTTCATGTGAACATTTGGTAAACTAACGGAAAATTTGCTGCTCTCTGCATGTGTGCTGGTATGCGTGGCTTCACAGGTCAACAGTGCGAATTTGGTCGGGTAGAAATTCTAGCCTTACATATGCATACATACGTACATACACATATATTATATACTCAACTATCTAACTTTGTATGCATGTGTGTGTGTGTTTGTCTCGATTCGTAGGCCTATCCTTGCAAAGTTTACTTTTCATTTATTTACTTGCTTCACTTTCTTTCTAAGCCCAATTTTTTACACTCATTGTTGGTTTTGTTTTTTGTTGCTTGCTTTATTTCGCCGTTTCCGACATACATAAATGTATATATACATGTAGCTGCGTATGTGATTTTTTTTTTTAGAAAATTTTCTTAAATACTTTCCTTCTCCATTTGGATTGCTTTCACAGTTGAGTGAGTTCGTAAGCATCTCCTTCCACAATTGATTGCTGTTGGCAGTTGGAAGTTGGCAAAGGCAGTTTAACACAGTGGCTCTGTTATCGTAGTTTAGTTTTGTTGTTGTAATTTAGTTTTGTTGTTGTAGTTTAGTTTTGTATGTTTTAATTAAATCTTAAAAGTCTTTGCTGTCCTTTGACTCTTGAGGAACTACGCAATAAGGGATAGCTTATGTAAGAGGTCAGCTAGATAACTCGGTGAGTTTCTGCTTAATTCTGATTAGAAATAAATTTACATAAATGGCGTAAAGTTAAAGTATACGACATAAGCTAAAGAAAAAATTTAGTGTCTTCGTCTTGTCATCTTCAATAGTCCATCAGTCGTTGGAGCAATCGTTCGTTCTCACTATAATCAAGACTAAAAACTCGGAACAGATCCATATTTTTATCCAGTCGAAGACTGTCAAATTGACAGCATTTTAGAAAATTCTTTGAACAAATTTTTCGACTCATAAAACTACAGCAACTATGAAGCAGTCGTCGGCGAAGCTTTGCTGAGGTCAATATCAGTCAGATTGCCCTACCAGAGATAAAGTCCATTTTAAGGGTTTACATGGGTTTCCTCTATAGCCAAGTTTATAACAACGCTTCAGTTCTTTTCGCTATTTTTCGCCAGTTGGAGATTTCAAGTGTAGCCAGGTCCCTCTCCACCTGGTCTTTCCAACGGAGTAAAGATCTTCCTCTTCTTCCCACGGCGGGTACTGAGTCAAATACTTTCAGACCTGGAGTGTTTTCATCCATTCGGACCACCGTAGTCGCTGTCTTTTAATTTGCTGAACTATGTAAATGTCTCGTAAATCTCGTACAGCTTATCGTTCCATCGACTACGGTATTCACCGCTGCCAATGCCAAAGGACCATAAATCTTCCACAGAACCTTTTCCAGAAAAACTCGTAACGCCGACTCATCAGATGTTGTCATCGTCCATGTTTCTGCAGTATATAGCGGATTTGACTTCTCAATTGCCTACTCAGTCCGAAGTAGCATCTGCTGGCAAGAGTTCCAAGATAGACGAAATTATCTACGACTTCGAAGTTATGACTGTCAACAGTGACGTTTGAGCCAAGTCGCGAATGCAACGACTGTTTGTTTGATGACAAGAGCTATTTGGTTTTCCTATTTATTTTTTTTCACTACCAGACCCATTTGTTTCGTTTCCTTATCCAGTCTGGAGAAAGCAGAACTAAGAGCGCGGTTGTTGAGGCCAATGATATTAATGTCATCGGCGTACGTCAGCAGCTGTACAGCCTGATAGAATATTATGCCTTCTCTATTTATCTCTGCAGGTCGAAGTATTTTCTCCAGGAAATTGCAGATCTCGGGTTAGACAGAAGATTTCGGAGTCTTTAAAGTTATCTGCAAGGTATGATGGGCTTAACATTTGTGGATATTTGGGTATGTGGATGCCAGGAGAACGCACATTCAAAATAATGTAAATCAAATCTATGAAAGCGATAGTAAAATTTCCTCAAATTACTCTCTCTTCAGATTTATTTTTTGCATCTGAGTCGCAGCGACTTTTTCCGGTCCTCAGACCTTAGAATAATGTTTGTTAAAAATAAATAAAGTAACTGTGCGGAAGTAACCGCTGAGAATGAGATTTTGATTTCGCATCTTTGAAGTAAAGGAAAAATTTATTACTTCAGAATTAATATCAAAATCGCTTTCAACTTCATGAGGAAAACCCCGATATGCTCAAGGATTCGTTATTCTACAGTTCTTAAGGTACTGTTTTATAAACTCTCCTCGCATGAAATTTTACATACTCTTTGCATTCCGTGTACTTATTTTAATCTTTGCTTTTTCTGCTGAGTTCCGTTATCGGTATAGTTTCTTCTTAGACACATCAGTAATCCCGCTTCAGTTGCTTTCAAACCTACGTAAATATATTTATACATGTGAGCCTCTGTTGCCGTCTGCATGACCCTGTCGACTTTTAAAGCTGTGCAGCTGTCTTCTTGTCTAGGCCCACAAACCTTTCACTCTTTCTTTCAATTTAGTGTTCTATTTTATGTCGTACCCCTGCTTTGGAGGCAGCTGTTTGCTTAAACGCTAGCACACATCTTCGTTAACCCGACGTGTGCCTAGAACACGCTCATTTTTCTCAACATTTTTTGAGTGTGTCGTTGCGCGCTTCGCTGTCTTATCGCAATGCAGACACCCATCACCGACAGCCACATGAAGACTTGAAGGATGTGTGGGTTTCTGTTTGCATGGGTGGGGTGTGCAAACTTTTGCAAAGGATACGCAAGTCCTTGTTGCTTTTGTTTGTCATCGCGGCTGGTTGTTCGTCAGTTTCCGTTAAGCTATTGTGAGTTGTTGCGTGAGAGGCCAAGACGTCTTGACAAAATACATACCATGTTGAGCTGTGAGGATTGTACGGCTTTCAACTGTTGACAGGCGCTGCCGCGAAACCGTCAACCGGTTTTCTATACATTGTATGTATATATTTATATTTATTTTTCTCTCATAAAAAGAAGAGGAAATATAAGCGATGGAAGTGAAATGTTGCCGACACTTTAACATTTTTGTGCGAACAATTATCGTCGAGGCAACGCTTTTTGTGTGTGTTTAAGTAGCGAGGGAGAGGGGAAGGAATGTGGTGCCTGAAAGCAATTTCTATATATTTGAACAACACAGTACTTTATTTAATAAAGCAAAGTTGAAAGTGCAAATATCTTTAAGAAAGTATTTAATCAGCGCTAACCTTGAGTAGCAGCTTACAAGCTCGTTAACTAAGGAATATCTTTCAATGTGTTCTGGATTACGAGTATACAAACTTTTTACCATACATTTCAAGAATGCTTTCTTTTGGTTTAAATTTTCTTGTTTTAGTTAAAGTAAGACTATATTAACTATTTGCTATTAACTAGACTATTTTAGGTGTACAAAAAATGTGGAAGTAATGAAGAGAAAGTCTTAAGTAGTTGTCGACTTATTGTTAGGACAGTGCAGCCAAGGTTCCATATTCACTTATAGCATATAGCTTGATTATCTGCTTCATGCAATCAAGAAACTATTTCTTTTACAAAGACGGTTAGATGCAATCGGGGCAAAGACTTTTTAAGAAAGATTTCGAGATTTCTTCCTTCATATTTTTGTCCACAGGCCCTACTTAAGTTGTCATATTTTTCCGAATTAGTGTATTTTTGGACTTAAGGTGCATTAGAAAGAAGGGTTAGTACAAAGTAAGGCTTAAGTTTAGGTTAATTTAGGTTAGGCCAGTTGGGATTGACTCCTGACTAAATATTACATATAGTCTTATAAACGTTTGTCTAGAATGAAACAAGTTTGTTTGGCGCCAATCGGAAATGGAGATTTCAAGTGTAACCAGGTCTTTCTCCATCTGGTCTTTCCAACGGAGTGGAGGTCTTCCTCTTCCTCTTCTTCCCCCGGCGTATGCTGCATCGAATGCTTTCAGACCTGGAAGAGGGCTTTCATCCATTCGGAAGACTTAGATTAGCCACCGTAGCCGCCGTCTCTTAATTCGCTGAACTAAGTCAACGTCGTTGTAAAACTCGTACAGCTCACCGTTCTATCGACTGTAGTATTCGCCGTTGGCATTGCGCAAAGGACCATAAATCTTCTGCAGAACCATTCTCTCGAAAACTCGCAGCGTCGACTTATCAGATGTTGGCATCGTCCACGCCTCCGCACCATATAGCAGGACGGCAATAAAGAGTGACTTTTAGAGTTTGGTCAGTATTCATCGAGAAAGAACTTTACTTCTCAACTGCTTACTCAGTCCGAAGTAACACCTGTTGGCAAGAGTTATTCTGTGTTGGATTTCGATTCTGACGTTGTCGTTAATGTTAATGCTGGTTCCAAGATAGACGAAGTTAAAAGTTGCGCGATAGGGAGTCGCCCGAGACACCGTCAATGTGTCATATTTTCAAACGAACTTTCCATTATTTCGACGATGATGGACTAAAATATTTCTAATTGTTCCAAGGTGATCTGGTCTGGGATGACTGCAGTCGCCCACCAAAGAACTACACGAGAGAAGATTGAAGCAAATAGCGGCTGTAGTAGGGATGTAAAGGTCTTAGTGTCAATTGTATTATGTTAAAAGAGAGTGCAGAGAACTCCAAAATTTTTAAAGAGTGGGTTGAGTGTAACTGGATTTAGATAACAGACCGTTTAGAAAGTGCGTTATCATATCAACTTTCCTCCCTCGAATTGAATTTTTAGTTAGAATTTAATATAAAATTTATGTTAGGAACTTACTGCTTTATGAAAGATCAATAAAATCAGTGGTTCGAAAACCCTCAAAATTTCTGCTTGAAAGAGAATACTCAGATAAGCAAGCCCCAGGTTTTGACCGTAACAAAAGGCCTCCTTACGGTTAGTCGTACTGATGAGACAGCTGAATCTTAAAAGACTGCGAGTTCTCTTGCCTTCCCACGCATTATTCCAGAATCTGTTCCTAATTGCCTAGATTTTACAGTCGAATTATACACGTAAAATTCTATTCAGAAAATGTCCATCAAAACCATCGACTTGGAGTTGTGCTCTTTAAGTGTTTAAAGGAAAATATGTAACAATTTGCATGTCCTGCTCGCTGACTGCATGCTGTTCATTTGTCTTGTTCCTGTTTTTTTGCTTCGTTGCTTTGCTGTTGTAACGTAATGTCTGCCTGTGATGTGTGGTAATTGCAGTCAACGCAGCCGAGCGTGAGTCCCAAGCTGTGCCATTGACTCTCGTTGGCGTCTCATCATTTGCTCCTTTGGCACATTTGAAACCTCAACAAATTGACGTAATTGGTGTGGATTTACGTTTTAAATTTATTACAATTGCCGCAGTCACACACATACACATATATACTTGTATTGTGGTGGCTGCGTCTCGGCTTCAAAGCTTTTCTTTCGCCTCGCCGCCACTTATTCCCTTTGCCGCATTAGGCTTGCCACATTTTGCCCGTCCTTTTGTGTCCGTTTTGTTGTGTTTGCATTGCGTTGTGCTTAAATTCACATTATGCTGGTTAAATTGTGCAATTTTTTTGCGCAAATAACGGCTTTCTTGCTCGCTTTGTAATTTAAAGTCACAATTTTTTTGTTGGTTTTATTTTGGCTTTTATTTTCTTCGCGCGGGTATTTCAATAAATAAAATTATATTTTATTAAGCAAAGGTACATATTTTTATTGTTAAAAATGGTTGTATAATTCTTTCGTATGAAAAATGAAAATTATTTGGTATAACCTCGAGACACCTCTCATAATTTGTAACACAAGTTCTAGGTAGGTAGTTAGGTAGGTACAGTCTGTCAAGTAAGAGCGTGGTCGTGTTAGTTTATAAAAAAAATTATTTTATGAAACTTTCATATTTTCATATATATACATTGTTCACATTACAAACAATTATGCAATTTGGTCAGTAATATGTCCAGTCACCACCGGCGTCGATAATTGCCTGGCATCTCCGAGGTATGCTTTCTGCTAATTTGACGGCGTATTCCAGTGGCAAGGATCTCCAGATCCGACGAATTTCGTAAGCTTCAAAGTGTATGTGCGTCTTCAACGAAGCTTCTGCTTAATATATGCCCACACATTTTCAATAGGGTTTGCATCGGGCGACTGCGACGGCCAATCCAATGTAATGATGTCAGATTGAGTTTTCCACTGAGTACAGAGCTTGCTGCGGTGTTTAGGATCGTTGTCCTCCTGCAGAATCCAATCTTCATTTTTTCTGATGAACCATCGTTTGGTAGATAGAAGTGAAGCCTTTTTTTTTATCATTTTCTCGGAATTTA
The DNA here is from genome assembly GCA_037783105.1 of Bactrocera zonata. NCBI lineage: Eukaryota > Metazoa > Arthropoda > Insecta > Diptera > Tephritidae > Bactrocera > Bactrocera zonata. The sequence continues at coordinate 2,672 of JBAWJQ010002078.1, read as the reverse complement.
GGTTGTCAGTAAAGAGGTACAAAGTGCCGAACCCCGGCTTTGAGAAGCAGCCCCAAAGATGCACCTTTATTCCATGTTTTACGGTCCGCTGAACAAGCCTATTGGTGGAAGTTGACCAGGCTCGCGTGAGGACAGAACATGCCCATATGGAACATTTATCAGTAAAAATGACATTTTCAAAATCTCTATCAATATTCTCATGCGCCCAAGCGAGTCGCTTTGTCACAAGTTTTTCAGTCAACAGAGGCTTCTTCATTATGTTGCGCCATTTTAGATCACGGGTATAGAGAAGGGTTCGGATAGTTTCGTAGGATATATCTAAACCTTTTCTACGACTTCGAAGTTATTGCTGTCAACTGTGACGTGGGAGCCTAGTCGCGAATGGGACGACTGTTTGTTTGATGACGGGATATATTTTCTCTTAACCTCGTTTACTACCGGACCCATTTGCTTCGCTTCTTTGTCCAAACTGAACTGTTCTGCAGCTCTAACTATTTTATCTAGCCTTGATCTAGCCTTGTCTGAAACATTGTTTGGTATCGAACGCCTAGGAGAGGTGCTTTTCGATTCTGATGGTATTAGTCAACGTCAGTTTACGCAGCCGTATTAGTTTTTCGGAAATATCCTTAACACGTTTGTAGTGGTCGTCAGTAAAAGGAGAGTCTCTTATCTGAGACTGTCTTGATCTTTCCATTGGGGGTGTTTTTTTACGTGTCGTGCCTCAAACCCAGCGCTTCAGCTTCTCACTTTAGCTCGCCTTCAAATGGATGTTTTCTGCTACCTAGAGAATACTTGGTCTAAGACCGGAAGGCATGTACTCAAACAATCTGAAAATTTGTGCTGATGTACTAAAACGTCCGTGCTACAGTAACAGTATGCGCTAGCTTTGCGGCTTTTCCAATACCAAAGATCTCTGCGTGAGGTATATTACTGTGATTCGACAGCTGAGAACGCTGTTTTATTACATGTTTAGCCGTTCGCATAAATGTTTAATATGAACCGCTGTTGGGGTGGTTCTTAAAGCTCCCGCTAAGCACAGAGCAGCGAGCAGCTACAACTCTGCCATTTCCTTCTGTGGAAGTTTAAACTGATATCTCAGTTCGCTTCATCTCCTCGTTGGTCTCTGTACCTACCGCCAAGTACCTCATTAGACAATTGTTGTTGTATTCCCTCAATCAACTCCCGTAGGAACATGGCTACAGATCTAATACTAAAACCCAAGCATACCATAAAGGTTCATGTCGGGCAATTCTCAAGAAATATGATCTCCATATACTCGAGAATTTCAGCATTGATCTGCATGTCTCCTAATAAACGTTGACCTTTCAGCTTAATTCAAAATTGTTAGTCTAAGTCTTAACCTCAACAGTTTCGTTTTAAGCCACGTGTCGCTTAAGCAATGCTACTTTGGAAAATTCCCAACACACTTCGGAATAAACATTGCATAAGATGCTGAAATCCTTAAAACTCTGAAGTGAATTAAATAGAAAGGTAGCAAACTAAAAAATTCGCTCTTCCCACGAAGCTTTTGTGCAATCCAATTGAATTTCAGCTGCGTAGCAGCCTTGCAAGCCTGGTGCTATGTGTGTGCGTGTTGCAAGAATACCAATGAAAAAGGTAATCACAATAATATGAATACAAAGGATGTTACCCAACGGATGCTACATAACGGCACAACGCCTACGCTTGCTTAATAAATTTATCCACTTGAATTTGAGCAAATACATTAAATAAAAGATAAGAATAAAAGAAAAACAAGGAACATACAAAGAACGGAGAGGGCACAGTAGAATAATAGCCAAGAGTGCTTAAATGCAAAAAAGAAATTCACAAAATAGAAAACCTCAACAAAAAATACAAAAACAAATCGCCAAAAAATGCTCCAGTAAATAAATAGAATACCGACGAGAACTCAGCGACCTTATGAATTATGACAGGCCATAGTGCAAGAAATAAACAAATATAAGTACGAAGATGCGGAGGAAATAAGAAATGATAATCATATAAAGTATGTCGAGTATAAATGCCAGAATGTGTCTGCAGGAGGATAGCAACTGCAAGCAACACGCTCAGCGTCTTAGTAGCAGGAAGGAAGGTCGCATCTCAAACAACACTGAAACTAACTGCAACGAGTAAGGGATGGCAAAGTTGGAACGGTGCAAGAGATTGGGAGGTCACTTGCTAGTTTTCAGGTTATAAAAAGTGTATCACACATGGAGGCTTCCTCCAGAGCATCTGATTCCAGATTTCCTAGCAATTCATAGAAGCAGGTTAAATATGATAAATTCCATCTACGTGGACTGGGATCGCATCACCTCAGTCGCGCTTAGCAAGCTCTTTGAATTATTCATTCATTTGCTCCTTTGTGACCATATGTGATATTGGAGGTGGCATAATACCCATAGGTCGGGTGCAAAACTTCAATTATTTCGTATCTACCTATCTATGGGGATTTCGAACCTTTCTCTGATATATCGAACTTTTTTTACTAAATTTTTACAATTTAGCGTCTGTACACATAGCCTGCTTTCGAGGAGTTATCTCCAAACTATTCGAGGCATATATTATCTAGTTCATCAGGCGATCGGTATTGTTTAATTGTCTGAAAGTGGTGAGAAAAAATATGCGAAAGATTGGATTGGTTTTAATATCAAGTTAAAAGTCGTTTCTAA
>JBAWJQ010002077.1:0-183900 GCA_037783105.1 Bactrocera zonata | reverse complement strand
GTTTCATTCGAGCATCACGTTTTCAGCTAGGTGCAAACTGATGGGCGGTTAAGTTTTAGTTTTACATATAGTTTCTATTAAATGTGCACCTGTGAAGGGGCTTCTAGCTTCGATGAAGCTAAAGCTAATGTTTCTTATACTCTCGTAACATGTTGAAATACATAAAACTAATCGGGGTAGATATACTTAGATATATAAGATAAAGATGATAAAAATGGGTTGTGGAATTGAATTTCGGGTGACTTTCTGTCCGATGTTCTATTTGTCTGTTTCAGTGTTTACTTGAATAAAATAATATTAAGATACCGTTAAGCTGCTATTTGAAAGTTTCAAATGTAGATACCAACCCGTTATTTCTAAACAGCTAAACTTAACATCTCAGAAAATATGGGGCCAATTTCAAACGAATTCACTTCATATGGTAATGATGTCAAAGGAACTTGTTTTAGTTAAAAAGAGACGAAATGACATATTGTACAATTTCAAACCACAACTGATTCTTTCACTTTACCGTAATAAATCAAAAATGAAGACATCAGAACAAAACTTGTAATGCCTTCAAGGTATGTCATCTCCGAGTATGCGGACCTCATTGCTTACGTCTGGCTTCATGCCGAAATTATTAGACAATCTTTCAGATATCTATATTACTGAGAGAGCTCTTTCTCTTTTTCAACTCCGAAGAATACGTCCGGATTCAATCTCTGAAAATTACGGAAAAGTAAAATGTTCGCTTACACCCGAATTCAGTCCTTTCTTAGTTATACTTGTGTAAGTTTACTATGAACAATGACATTCGGGTACATTTAACTGTTAATGGGACCTTAATATTTCCCTCCTAAATGTAAATCATCACCTAACTTAACCCAACAGAGTTTGATATTCTTGGTTTTGTGCGTGAAGCAACACGCTGCACCACTCAAAAGTGACCAACAACACACGAGTGAATTCATCAAAAATATTTTGCAGCAGAGCAAACTTTCGCATAATGTAAGCTCTTGAAAGCAATGTCGCGAGTGTTTAAACAAATGTATATAAAGTGATTGAGTGTATTCATGTCACTTGTGCACATATTAAATTCAGCGCAATCAAAAGTTTGTTACCGCCATTGTGGTGGCCAACAATCGGTGTAAGTCAGCGTATAACGGAAAAAATTAAGGGAAACAATCACAATGGTCAGTAGGTTTTAATTGAATTTTTTATTCAATTGTACCATTTAAATTGGAAATCAACTCTTCACCTGCCGCTACTGAATATACAGTTATTGTCAGCTGTGTCGCCGATACTTACGCCATTCACGCTCATCACAATGCCATTCATTTGGTCAGCTACAGGTGAGAAAATTGTCATTGTACATCAACTGTCAGCAAACGCACATGCATAAGTATACATGCAGGTTATATAAATATATATGCTAAAGATTGCTGTGTATATAATAAATATTTGCCACAATTTCAAACAATTCGCGTAACATTTTTGCCACCAGAAAGGATTTTAGTTTTTCTACATTAATCCCCCGAATAAGTCGGTCAACCAAAATTGAAAAAATCTTTTATTGCGTTTGAATTAAATGAAAACACTAAGCAATTTATTTAAACCATATATTGCTTTATATATTGCATTTACGTGTCTAGTGATGATTGAACAATTTAATGATCACATTCGAAAGTGCTTAAATCTCAAATAAAGTTCAGGCAATAATATATGAAGCTAATTTTTATGACTAGTATAATTTGTAAAATAGGTCACACGACAACGCAAATGGAAACTGTCCTTTTAGCTCACCGTTGATAGATAAATTTATAAGCATACAGCTGTTGAACAATATATTTATAAGGTATGATTGGATTTTGATTGAGACAGGTTTTAATGTTAAAAAAACAGGAAAACAAATCATAGTCAGCTGTAACTACGCTACATTATAGGTGCTCTTCTATAGCAACCATATGTGTGTACAATTAACTAAATCTGAAAACGTAGCCGGCTTACAGTTTGCATTGAACAGGAGACATTTTGTTAGTTCTTTCCAGCTGCCTCAAATAAACATCCTCCAAGTCGAATAGAGAACAAAGATTATTTATAAAGGTTTTCATTTTGATTTTTAACAGTAAGTTTGATTTGGTATAGTTCAAAATCTGCGGCTCAGATAAACGAGCTGCTTCCATTGGATAAAAGGATACGTGCAAAATCTCCACTGGTCGATTTCATAGGCCAAAAATAAAAAATATGAGTTTTAAATTTACCACTGTTTGTATCAAAGCTATTTCTTAAAAAACTAACAAAACTAACAGTAAATATATTTTTTCTGTATCCCATACGTACGCGCTTCGAAAAGCGAGAGCAGTGAGACAATAGAAACACGGGGTCTGTGCAGTGAAAATAGCTTAAAAATTATCTCTTACAATAAATTATATTGCAATATAAAATCATGGTTAATCGCCATAAATCGAAATGAATATCGAGAAGAAAAGTATATGTTATATTACAGCGTGGTTTTTATATAATAATATGCTGTTTTATTGTTTTAAAATAATTGTTTTGTACAAGGTCTGTCGCAAAAGAAACCGAACTTTTTAAATATAAGTGTTTCTGGTGGCGCTATCTATTGGTGAGTATATGAAATAAAAAGCTTGATCTTTTGTTGACATTTCGTAAAATTTTTAAGACAATTGGATAACTACAATCGATGTTGTGGATCAAAAAATGACAGCAGCTTTTGGTCATTTTTTGCATTTTGAACAAAGAGCAAATATTAAATTGTGTTTTAAACTTGGGAAAACGTTTACTGAAACTTTTCAAATGATGAAAAAAGTTTATGGTGATCAGTGGCTATCGCGAAGTAATGTGCATGAGTGGTTTAAGCGATTCCAAGAAGGTCGTGAGGACCTCTGTGACGATCAGAATTCGGCCAAAAAAAGTCGTCTTCAGAAGTCAAAAAAAATAAAGACAATGCTGATTTGTTTTTACGATTCCGAGGGTATTGTACACCGAGAGTTCGTCCCACATGACCAAACGATTAATGCTGTGTTGTACATTGGTGATATAAAGCGTCTTTTGTCACGCATTCGTCGTGCTCGACCACAATACCGTGAGGCAGGGTCCTGGCGCCTGTTGCACGATAATGCGCCGTGTCATCGGTCGACGCTTGTCACTGATTTTTTGACAAAAAACTCCATATCAACCATTAATCACTCACCTTATTCACCTGATCTGGCACCCTATGATTATTACCTATTAGGAAAACTTCATTTGCCCATGAAAGGACACTGGAATGTCCAGCTATCCAAAAGGCGACGTCCGATATTCTCAAGAGCATTCCGAAAAATGACCTAAAACACTCATTTGAAATGATAATTGACCGGGCTAAACGCTGTATTGAAGCACAATGAAACTACTTTGAAAAAAAATATAACTTTCGAAAAATATAAATTTTTTGTTGTTTTTTTTAACAGTCCTGTTTCTTTTGCGACAGACCTTGTAAGTGCCCTTTTGAGTGGTATGTTTTTCTTTGTACACCGATTTAAGTTATACAAAAAAGGAGTGATCCAAGTTTCGCACTTAAATGAGTAAAATCTGTTTATATTCGCTAATGTTTTCTAAGTCTATGCTTTTTATTTCAGCTGCAACCTTTTGCTCTTCTCTTCGTTATGTTGTTCTACCAGGGATGCGATTTTTTTCGTGTTATTTTTCATAATTTTTTTGTATTTACGTGTATGTGTTTACGTGTAAATTTTATTATTTTTTATGTTTTTTTTCATCATACAAACATATATACATATATACATATTTGAGCTTTGGTTTTCATTTTATCATTTTCTCACTTTTATCAAATGTTTGTTTTATACGTACTTTTATTTAGGCACATCATATCGGTGTAAACTTTCACTCCTATATATGTATAGTATTACATTTTTGGATTTTGGTGTTTAGAAAATGTGTGAAGAAATATCACTTATTACCGAAGCAAATTTAATAAAGCTCCAGTATCTACTTATTATAAGCTTCGTTAACAAAAATCTTGATATTAACTTATTACCCTGCTATGATAACATTTTAAAAGAAAAACAGTTATCCTGAGCAAATAGAGGTCTCAGAATCTGATGTTGAAGTTGACATAAAAAAAATTATTGCACCACATTGCGTCCCAAATGTAATTAATAAACGGAATGAGTCCTCTAATTACCTATTATTATGTGAATATGTGGCTTTGATGGCAATTCTGGGAAGAGCGAATATAAGCAGAAATTTGAAAATAATAATTTGGAATACAATAATTTATTTGTCACGACATACTTATGTCACTGTACAACTGATAATAAAATCGCAAAATGATGAAAAGCGCAAGCAAATTTGGAAATATGAAGCAGTTTAAATTGGAGAGCTCTCAGATGAATCTACGTCTAAGGACGTTAAGATGTATCGACTCCCTCATACACGAAAGAACTAACGGATCGCTAAAAATCAGGACTTGTTAAACCGATTGCTTTTGGGCTTCAATCCTTTCATCACCATAAAGTATACTAAAGTATGTCAATTTTATTAACATAAGTCTTTGATTTAGTTAAATAATATTAAAAAATCAATTTTTTCGTTTATCTACTTTTTTAGTTATATATAATTAATTAAATTTTGTTACCATCGGGGGGGTTGGGGCATGGGAAACGGGAAACGGGAAAGGGAGACTTTAAAAAGCTTTGGCAAAAGTTTAACTTTTATATAGGCAGTGGAAGTATTTTTGGCCGCTGATTCCACACAAGACCGACCACTATGCGACGGTCAAATAGAAAAGAAGAAGAAATTTCAGGGCTAAATCGACTTAGTTCATCACGCTGATCATTTACTATATACATATATATTTTATAGAGTCTCCGATGTTTTATTCTTAGTTTTAAAAACTTCTGCCAAACTTAACGTACTCTGATGAAGGTACATACAACAATTGAGAGGTGTTGATAAAATTCAATTTTATTCTAAAGATACAACATAACTTTTAGGTTACAATATTCATAAAAATTTAGGTATGCAAAAGTACTGTTAGAAGAACATAGTTGCATTGCAAACTCACAACTGACCAATTCACTATGTTTCGAACCAATAAAATTGATAACAAAATCTAATGGCTTTGCCTTCGAATCCATTTTAGGCTTCTGTTCTCCCTCCCATTATTATCATTACATCTTGAAAAATAGACCCTGAAAAGAAATCACTAATACCAATACTAATGTTTAGACAAGAGACTAAAAGTTTTAACGAAAAGTAGAAAGATCGTTATAACCGATGGTCTCCTTCGAGAACCCATTAGTTAGGCAATTAATTATAGCTTTGTTGTACATGCTCGACTCGAAGTCCGGCATATAAATAAAGATCCCTTTGGTTCTTATAATGCTATGTGATACTAAATCAGTTTGTTAACACAGCTGCTTTAGTCGGTACACCTCAGTAATACATACGTTACGATTTTTACAAAGGACATAAATATCGAACAATGAATTTGTGTCAAATTTTGTATTTCATCTGCGGAATCATTGTGAATGTTGGAAAAAGCTTACGGTGATTAAATTTTATCAAAAACACAAGACTACGAATGGTACAAAGCTTCGAAAGACGGTCGAGAGATCGATGAAGACATGCCTCGTTCTGACGACCTCTTCACATAGTGAAAATATTAAAAAGGTGAGAGGTATGGTGATTGAAAATCATCAGACAAGTGTTATAAAGAGATGTCAAGAGAGTACGATATCTCTCGCGAGTCTGTTCGAATGATTTTGGTGGATAAAGACGATAAAGCTAAATTTTTTCAAGAAGAATACCGTCAAAAGGTCTTTCTGGATATGATTGGTCCCGATATTCATGGAGAACACTATAAATGCCGATGAGTAATGGGTTTATGAATTTGACATGAAAACAAATCAATAATCATAGAAATAGAGGGAAACACGATCATAAAAAAGACCAAAATCATACTCGTTGCTTTGCTGATATTCGTGGTTTCGTTCATCATGAATTTGTTCCGGTTTTATACCGGTCAATAAGTAGTTTTATTTGTCGCATCGAGCCACAGTTGTGACCGAACTTAAAGCCAAAAAATCAATGAATACCATCGGAAAGCCACCGATCTCCAAATTGAAATCGCCGTTCCATGCAATACGTTTTCAGTTGATGGAAACGGTGAAACAAAATTTGCAGAAGAAGTCGAAGGCCATCTCAAAAAGTGCTTATGAAAAGTGTTTTGAGTTCTGGCAAAATTGTTGACATAAATGTATTGAATTTGGTGGGGATTACTTTGAAGGGGACAAAATACATAATATTTTGCCATTACTATTTTGTAATTTTTTAGACATAGGGTCAAATTCCTATTACGAAAATATTCTCTCTGAATATCAAAACTACTTCTCACTGAGGTGCACTTATTCGGTATCTGGGTACATAAAAAGTTATGGTCTCATTTCGACTAGGTTTAGGCGTGAAATGGCATACTTTAAATGCACTATGGCAAAGTTTTATTTCTATACCATTATTGGGTACCGACTTAGGTGCTATAAAGTGAGAGAGTTATTTAGAATTTAAAATTTTGGCGTAGTTGGGATTAGAATGTCAAAATAAGTTATACCAAAATTTGGTTTTTAGTTGTCAAATAATTCTTGAGTTATAGGATTTCACCTTAAGAACATTTTAGAACATGAAGCCTTTCCGTCAAGTTTAGAGTGTAAAATTTATCTCATGCTTCAAGCATTTAGTTACTGAGTTATGGCACTTTTATGGGCGTAGTTACTATTTGATTCCAACCATTTATGTAAATACCCTAGCCTTCATTTAAATACATACTGCAATATTGACAAACTAAAGTTTTCTCTGCTCTGTGAGAATGGTAATGAAGCCTCGCTTCTAGTAAAGTATAAAACTTTACCTATCAACCTGCTAAAGAACTTTCAGATACACAAAAGAATTCATGAACCTTCATTTACTACCACATCTTAGCATGTGTCGACATGCAGATAAACGATATATGTGAAAACTGAGGGAGACAATTTTGCAATTGTTCTAAAGCACCAGCTAACAATCGGCAACTGAAGAGGCGGCCTAAAGCTACTCTCTTAGTCACCAATGCGTCCAGCTGCTCATTTCTCTTCGTACAGTTTGTAGCAGCCTAAATCGGCTGCAGACTTTTTGAACAAATTGCTGGTAAATCGCAGTTTAGACAATGAAATATCACAGACGCACTCACTAACTTGTCTTTCACACACAAAAATACAGAAGGGAAGGCAAACGGCTCAACCAAACTACTCTGCGCATCAAAAGGCAGATCTCATGGCAAATGGTAGATAAAAAGTATATAAAACATAGACGCAAAGTACAACAATAAAAATGTGCTTAAGCTGCGAGCTGCGAACATCGCCTGCGTAGCGTGAAGTGTGTCTGCCAACGCTAGCGCTGCTGCATTCGTTTCAAATTCGTCCGATGCTGTTGAAAATGTGCAAGGAAGCCACATTTATTCTGCTTAATAAAGTCACACAACTTCGGGTACCACACTCACGCACTGCCCGGCATAAGTGGTGCTTAGAGGCAGGTATTTGTGTCTGTTTGTTTGTGGGGCTCACATATGCTAAGTGCAGTAACGTGCCCAGATTCTACAAATATGTATACACACGTGTGAAATATATATTCTTAAGTTGAGTGTGTATGGCAACCGGAAAAGGCCAACACGTACAACGGACTCATGCAATTTGGTTGCATTCATTAAGGAAGGTGCAATCTTCCGTGTGTCTCACGACAATATGCAGCCAAACGAGTCTTTTATATATTTATATATGCTTTCTTACGCACCTTACCTATGCTCCAGCTTTCCTTTCTGAATCGTTCCGTTGTATATATGGGTGTGTATGATCGTAGAAGTCCTTAATTGCGCACTATTCTAACGCCTGAATGCTTACCAAGTGCCGCACTTTTCTCTAAATTGTGTGTGTTGAATATTTAATTTAAGAAAGTGCAATTACAATAGAGAAGCCCTTTATTCTATTTATAATTTCATTGAATATTTGTTATTATATACACCTGGCTTCCGTCTTCCTGTCTAAATTTATAGCAGAAAGAATTATTTAACGAGGAAGTAACCCAGGACTTTGCTAGAGTAAAGCAGAAAATCCGTTGGACTCGAAATTTAAGAAATTAATCGCGTCCCAAAATTTTTCTTATGTCCACGAACTTTGGAATTTATGTATGTGTCCGAAAATATTTTCAATAAATACTTTTAAACTCAATATATTCTTAAATTTATTGCCATTAGGCGGCCTTCGCCCTATTATTGGATTTTTATAAACTTGTGCTAAGGCAATAATAGTTGCCATCCAAATTAAAATCGATTATAATAATTTCTAGAAAGTAAAGGTAAAAGATTACAGCAAAAAAATGCTCTACTAAGAAGAATCCTATGACTATTGCGCATGCTTTAAAAGATATGTTAGACCAGAGTTGCACCATAAGTGCTGTCCATTTATTTGAGCTTTTAACTTATAATAATTTTAATTTATTTTATCTCTATATCTATATCATGTCATTCTAAGCAAAATGTTCTCGCCCAATTGTATTGATATTATAATGGGTATATGTAAACAGGAAACAGTCTAATTTTGAGAAAATGAAAATTTTGGAGATCTTTGATATAACGGTTATATTCAAGAGTAGTAAAAATATCAAAACTATCTAATAAAAAATAGCGAGTAGTATGTAAACCCGACACAAAATATGACGTTTTCATCACCAAATATTGGAAGTTATTTTTTTCTCACAACCTACTTGACCTATTTCCAACAAGTTTGGCTTCAAATATTATTATCACTCTTCTCAAAACTTTTCGGAAATGAGAGAAGTCGAATAACAATCAGTAAAAGCGTAGGAATAAGGTTTAGCTCCAAAAATTCGTTTGATTTTTATGCTAAATTGTTTAAAATCGGTGTATATTGGTTTGGAACTACCGGAAACTATTTTAGCTGCAGAACAATTTTTCCCAATTTTCAGTTTCTGGTGAAAAAACTATTTTATTTTCTATGTGTTTTAAAATCCTCACTTATTTTATTAGCGCTTTATTGCAGCGAGTAATCTCTTAAACAAATCAGTTTTCTTACGAAAAAAGCCTCTTTCTTTCTCATCATTTAAATTAATATAATATGCGCCAATCTCCTGAATTTATGCCGCTTATCGCCACTGCATCATACATAAGTATATGTACATACGTTCAAGTGTATACTCGTATATACATTTGTACGTTCACCCCCCAACTCCAGTCAACAGCGTGGTTGCTAACTCAACCATTGTTTTCTGCTCTTCACTTTATTAAACTAATAATGTGGCAGCGCCGCAATCTCAGCTAACAATTATATACTTTACTTTACTTTGCTTTTCATTTCGCCACTTTGGCCTTTCAGCGCTTTTTATTTATACGCAAACTGCAGCTTTACAGGTTGGCATTTACCTTAAGCCATGAACTTAGAGTTTTTATATCCACTTTATGCGTTTTTTCTTGCCATTATAAAAAGTACGAACTGCCAATGTTTCCACTTTTTTCGCTCAAATATTTATGTGCGTATAAATTTACAAAAGCGTGATTTATGACAAGTTGCTCGCGTTTTTTTTTTATTAAAACAGAAGCTGGGAGAGAAGATGGTGGAAGGAAAGAGAGAAGTGAAAAATAAGTGAGCTTTGCTGAGCTCGATTTCAAGTAGCCTCGAATAAATACCGTGTAAGCTAAAGAGGGCGGCATTTATTCATGCACTTTTATTAAATTCAGTTGATGTATATTGAGTGATTTTAAGAATGGATCGCCTCACACCGATTTTACCTATTTTATCTATTTCGCCAATACTACTTGCCTCGAATATGCCACATACTAATAAAATGTTCCCTGATAATCACTAAAAAAAACCTCACATACCATTACCAAGTCAATTATAGGAACTGGGGTGCAAATGTAGGGTACCTGGGGGCTTCAACAGTTTTTGTTGGAAAATTTTTGGTCATAAGGTGGCATACGCTACAGGAGTTATTCGTGCAAAGTTTCATCAGGTTATACTTGTTTTAATTGCTTCTTGATTTGTACACTGGAAACCAAAGAGTCAGACTGAACTTAAAATTGTTTTATGTAGCCGTGTTTGCAGTTCGTGTATTTACGTACTGTACTATAAGAATACTACAGGTATCTAACAGACCGAATTGGTTGAAATTGGTCGAACAGGTCCTGAGATATGTAATTTTACGTAATAGTGAGCGGTGCCAAGCTCATAGTCTCATAGTCAAATTTTCACACCGGCACTCATAAAGCCTTTTTTTACCAACTAGGAGGTAGGATTTAATGTCTCTGGGGTATTTGGTTATTGCCTTATTGCGCCTTTAGGTTATCATCCGACTTCAACCATTTCTACACTGTCGGTAAAAGCTCTTACAAGAGTCGTTGTAACGAATTCAGCTATTGTAGCTTTAGTGGTCTAGCAGATACGTATGTTTGCTAAACCTATTCCCACTTTTCTAAAATTTTTAAGCCACACCTGCCCCTTGCTATTTCGATTACCTGTGTCAAATTACAGTTCCACAAGTATATGTCAATTATGTGTTATGAAATCAAACACATTCTTCACACCGTTGTTCTCATCGAGCCTATTAGGAATTCCAAACTTATTTCACAATGCAAAAATTGCCAGGCATTTGGACACACCGAGAACTTCTGTGGCAAAATGTCAAAGTGGGTTAAATGCGGAGGTAAGCACAAAACTATCGAGTGCCAAAAACCAAACTCAGAAAAACCAAAATGCTGTAACTGTGGCGAAAGCCATCCGGCAAACTACAGGGGATGTATTGTTGTCAAGGAGCTTGAAAGCATTCGTAACAAAGCCTTGTAGAAACAAAAAGTTCCACAAATTTGCCCAGTACATCAAATAATCCACCCATTGGTAACAAAAGTACTGTCAACAAGCGGAATCGTGTACAGCTCACTTTTTCTGAGTACTTAAAAGTAACTAAAATGTGGTGAAAGAAAAAAACACAAAGATGACCGAAGACCTACTAACTCAAATCCTTGAGATGTTAAATAAACAAGAAAAACTCAATAACGATCTGTGCAGCCATTTAGATAACCACGAAAAAAATAAAACAAAATCTAAGGAATGATGGTGCTCTCCGAATTATGACATTGAATGCAAATGGGCTATTAAAGCACCAAGAAGAGATTCTATTTATTTTACAAAAAGAGAAAATAGATGTATGTCTTATATCCGAAACTCATTTTACGAGACGCAGCCACATAACTTTCAAAAACTACGATGATGATCTGGACTAGGCAACACTAAGTGTTGCCAGGTGCAATCTGACATTTCCATTGGAAAGTTTGACATTTTTTAGCATAAAATCACTCAGAACGTTTTGTCATTTAATCGTGAATTGTTTTATTTACAGGGAATTAAAAAATTCATCTCGGCGATCATTTTTCACAACTTTCGACGTGGATTATCACGACAAGAGTGCATCGATGAACTGAAATCTTTGTATGGCTATGAAGCACCATCCTATAGCACTGTGAAAAACTGGTACAACGAATTCAATCGTGGCCGACGCTCGCTCAAAGACGAATTCCGTGAAGGTCGTCCAAAAACAGCCGTTGTGCCAGAAAACATCGATGCCGTACGAGAACTGATAATGCAAGACCGTCACGTAACATACCTTCAGATAGAGGCATGCCTATGCATTTCTCCCACCAGCATACATTCGATATTGCATGAACACCTGGTCGTAAAAAAGGTTTATTCTCGTTGGATCCCGCACAATTTGACAATCGCTCAAAAAAAGGCTCGTGTGGATTGTTGTAAAGAAATGCTGAAAAAATACGATCGAGGTGCTTCAAAAGACGTTTATAAGATCGTCACAGGTGACGAATCATGAATTTATGCGTATGAGCCCGAAACAAAACAGCAATCGACCGTGTGGGTCTTCCAAGACGAGCCAAATCCAACGAAAAAAAAACCATTTTCGTTGATAAATATGCCTATTTTCATTATTAGGCAGAAATATATAGCATTATACATTATGAGGATAGAAAAATCAATACGCACAATATTAAAGCAACAACTATTACATTAAGAGCAATGAACCAACCCTTGTCAATTACTGCAATATAGTATATTGCCCGCCGAGATACAAAATATAAGGAACTTCTCAATGTGCACAAACACAAATTTACTATGGGAGGCGACTTTAACGCTAAGCATGTTTACTGGGGACCGCGCCTAACGACAGCTAAAGCGTGAGACTTATTTTAGGCAGCTCAAGAAACCGGGTGTGAGTTTGTGTCGTCCGGAACACCAACTTATTGGCCAACGGACACCAACAAAATACCTGATGTAATAGACTTCTTTATAACCCGGAATATATCTCAAAATTTCATAGAAATAGAAGGTGGGTTAGATCTAAGTTCTGATCACTCCCCATTATATTTAACAGTAAGTGAAACAGTCATTAAAAGAGATCTTAATCTGAAGCTATACAACAAAAATACGGATTGGAATTCGTTCAAACAAATACTTCAGCTAAAATAAGCTGAAACCTTTCGTCAAAACGAGAATAGTGAAATCGCGTCCCTCAGTAGTATTGCACAGCATCATGCAACAATCCCAGCAATCACCATTTGTGAACTTAAAAGTGAAATTAAAAAGCTTAAAGTTAGGAAAGCAGTTGGTTTGGACTTAAGTACAGCTGAGGTGTTAAAGCAGTTACCATACAAATGTTTACGGAAGCTCACCTATCTTCTCAATACAGCAATCCGTCTGACACATTTTTCAAGCCTTTGGAAAGTTTTTATGGTTCCTAAGCCAGAAAAGGATCCTCACGTAGTCTCGTCATATAGACCAATTTCTTTACTTCCACAAATCTCAAAACTTTTTGAAAAATTAATTTATTTGAGTATTGTGCTCATTTAGAATGGGATATTACCATGAGAAATTTCCGTGTAAAACAAGGAAGGGAATTCTCCAAACTAAAAGAAATTGAAGCAGGAGTTCCTCGGGGAAGTATCTTAGGTTCACTTTGATATATTCTGTATACAGACTTACCGTTAGCACCAAACAGTATGACTGCCACTTTTGCTGATGACACCGCAATACTATGCGTCGAAAAAACAGCAGAAAAAGCTGTGCTAAACATGCAACATGCGATCAACTCTGTAGTAAGTTGGGCTAAAAAATGGAAAACAAAACTAAACGGTGGCAAATCGGTTCATGTATATTTTACAAACAAAAGAATCACTTATCAACCTATAAGTATTCCAGATGTCTGTATAGCAAATGAAAATACAGTTAAATATCTTGGAATCACGCTCGACGCTAGATTACGTTGGAAAGAGTAAATAAAAAGGATTGAACTTAATCTGAAATTGTCGAAAATGAATTGGCTAATTGGACGAAGGGCAAACCTATCCATACACAAAAAATTACTTCTTTATAAACTAATAAACAAGCCGGTATGGTCATATGGTGCGCAACTGTGGGGGTGTGCCAATGATGGCAGTATTAATATTATACAACGTTTTCAAAGCAAGGTGCAGAAGCTGCAGAAATGCTGATATTCATCGAGACTTAAGGATGAATACAGTCGCCGAAGAAATAAGGAGTCAGGCAGATGCCCACTACAAAAGGCTTAATGCACATGTGAACGAGGCGGCGAGAAATTTTCTTTTAGACACATGCCGCTCTAGTCGATTATGTCGAAAAAAACCACATAGCTTAGTTGGAAGCTAAAATATAAAGGAATTAATTAAATATATACCATATATGTATGAATATTTCTATTAATTTCTTTGTAATTTGTTTTAAAGTTATTCAAATCAAACTGCTCGTTAGTTTTTGAAGCTAGTTTTAGTGATATCTCAAACATTGTTAAAGTTTTAAAAAATTTTGAAATAAAAAAAAAAAAAAAACAATCAATCAATCACCACCTTCCTTGCAGGAAGACAGTACCTCACAAGTTCTAAACTTTGTATTCTAAATAATGTAATTAAGAGAGGAATGAGCTTACTAAAGCTATTTTTTTTGTTTTGCTGGTTATATTTCTATTCAATATTTGAGATAGTCTTTGTCAGTTGGTCGCTTGTGAAACCGACTATTTTTGTTGTTTATGGATCCTGGATTTGATATAAGTTATATTAACGAATGAAGTAAATAGAAATAAAGAAAAATTAAAGTTTTGTGAAAAGTGGACTTATTTTCACACTGGCCTTTCGTTGGGCGATACCCCCGAATTTGTGATATCCCTAACTTTTTAACCCGTCTGACAAATACGTTTTTTGGAAATCTGGAAAGTGGAAGAACTTTCTTGACAACCGTTTTCAACGCAGATGGTCTGTACTCATTAGAAATCAAATCGATGACAACAAAAATTCCGATTCAGTTGAATGTACTTCATAAAAGTAAGCTTCTCTTGTGGCAATGGCGCCATCAGAACGTATGGCTAAGTACTTATAAATGAAGAAAATATAAATGAAATCAAGGCCATAAACGTTTTTAGTTCGGTTTTTTTACAGATAAATGGTGAATCGAAGACAGCTATAATAAAAATTTAAAAACGTATTAAGTAGATGAACTAGGACAAGGGTTACTAGGATGGGACTATTGCTGCCTGTGCTAGATATTAACGCTCAATGACATAAATTAAAACGGACAATCGGAAGCAGTGAGCATAATTTCAAAAATTTATTTTCAAAGGTTTTAAGTATATGTTAAAGGCCAAAGATTGCAAGATACAAAAGAAAATATGAAAACACAAACTGAAAGTTTTAAAATAACTATTAAAGAAAGTTGCTCATACGCCCCGGTACTTGATTGCGTACAAACCTGGCCGCTGCGCAGCCAGCGCATTTGCAGAAATTGGTGGTACACTCACACATATTACATACATGCATATGTGTGTGTCAGCAGGTCCCACCGCTGATTCGGTTGGAACGTTTGCGTTCGTACGTGCTTGCTGCTGTGAAGCGCAAAGGGCTGCAGCAGGGAGCAAGAAGGCACGTTTGCGGCAAACGCTGCGCTGAAGTAAACTTCGGTTAACGTTTATGTGAATGTTGCGCATATCCGACAGTTCGTGGCGTTCGCGTGCGTTATGAGTGCAACCAGGAAGCCGCGTTTAAGCAACACATATGCAATTGTTGTTGTTCCTGTTACTTTCGTTTCATTCGTAAAACACCCAGGTGCAACAGCAGCTTCAACTGCGGTGTAATTACTTTGTTGTTCGTATTCCCTGTTGTTGCTGCCGTTTCCGGTAACCTTGTCCGTTGGTCGTTCATTGCATTTTCTTCTTCTTGCAGTGATTCATTTTCACTGTACGTTATCGTTGTATTTCCAAGCGCTGCTTTTGAATCGTTTCCTTTGTGTGGCTCGTTTTGGGTTGTTGCACTTGCACCACCAATTTAATAGCAGCGCCGTGGCATATTGTTTTGATTGCAGTTGTTGTTGCAATACGTGTAAAAATATTGTAAACGAGCATTTTGTTCAGCGAGAGACTTTCTTAAAAAAACCTCCAACAGGTGAGAGAACGAATTTCCAAGCG
This sequence comes from Bactrocera zonata, assembly GCA_037783105.1. NCBI lineage: Eukaryota > Metazoa > Arthropoda > Insecta > Diptera > Tephritidae > Bactrocera > Bactrocera zonata. Next base: position 168,321 of record JBAWJQ010002077.1, on the reverse strand, counting down.
TTTAAATAAATATCTAGTGGTAGAAATGGAAAAGTATTTCCGTTTAACTGAAACTTAATTAATCGAAATGAAAATAACATAATTTCTTGATAAATGTTTTTCTTCTTTTCTTTTTACCAACTTATTTCGGCTATTTAAATAATTCTTCCGATGTACTTTCTCTTCATATTTAATTTACATAACGATTGTTTTAAAACAGGAGAGATAAAGGTTCGCGTATATGACAAGAGGAGTTGAATATATTTGACAGTAGTCCGCATTGGCGTTGGAAGGCGCTATCAAATCACATACATATACATCTTCATAAAACCTTCACTCATATGCTGGCGTGAGCCACAGAAGTCACGTACCATATTTTTTATCAAAAGAAATCAATTTAAACCGATATTTCAAGCTAGCAAATTAAAAATAACAACCGCTGCACTTGGGATTTGGCTCCCACGTCACTGTCGACAGTTATAATTTCGAAGTTGCAGATATCTTCGTCTATCTTGGAACCAGCATTAACACCAACAACACCGTTAGCCTCGAAATCTAACGCAGAATAGCTCCGTTCAATAGGTGTTACTGCGGACTGAGTAGGTAATTGAGAAGTAAAGCCCTCTCTCGACGAGTAAAAACCAAACTATACAAGTCAATCATTAATTCCCTTCTGTTATATGGTGCCGAGAGAAAGGTTCTGCGAAAGATGTATGGCCCTTGCGCATTGGCAACAGCAAGTCTCACTTTCGATGGAACGAAATGGTGCAAAACATCGAAAAAGAATAACGACTGGAGCGCTGTTGCAAACTCGGCTATATATTGGATCCATAACTATATTCGTGAGGCTTGCCAAGATACTTAGTTATTTTTCTAGAGCGAAGACTTTCTTTGGGCGGCCAAAACCATTTGAAGGTGAGAAACTGGAAGCGTTATTCGACAAACATTGTTGTCAAATACATAAATAAAAGCTCGCAGTACTTTGGAGATTCATTCAATTGGGTGCCATATGAATAGAAGCAAATATTCTTTTAAGGACGATTTTACATGTCAGATACATTATTAAAAAAAAGCCATTTTTGCACCGGTTTGTGACTGATGAAGAAAAATGGACGAAAACTCAAAATGCAAAAAATCGTTTGTGAAGCCTCGCCAAAAAGTCAAATTAAAGGCAAATACCCAAGGTCCCAACGTATTACGAGCAACTAAAGCTGGGTACAACCCTTAATAGGAACGCTATCGATAACAAGTCATCAAATTGAAGAAAGCGATTGCCGAAAAGCACGCGGAATTTACGTTCAGACACGAAACAATTATTTTTCAGCATCACAATGCTCGGGTTCATGTTGCCAGTTGTATTAATAACTATTGGGAAATCATCCACCTTACAGCTCAGATTTTGTCCTTTCGGCAGACTCTCTCTCTGGGAAATAGTTCACATCAAAATAGGGTAACAAAAATAGCCTTAATTCATTATTACATAGTTTCTTTTGGGATATAGTTGCCAGAAATATGGAAATTGCCAGAAAAACGGTAAAATGTTTTTGCTTCATTGGACGATATTTTGTATAATGGGTTCGGTTTAGTTGAGGTGTTTTTCTTACCTACACATTCAAATTTTGAAAAATACCGCACGCATATAGTTATAGACCCAATATATTGTGCCTTAAGTTAATGAATACCAAATTTGAAGCTTTGTACTACTTTTTAATTCCAGTCAATGAGATACTGAATTGCAAAAATTTATATTAAATTGACTACTTTAATTTTTGTATGTCTTTAATAGATAAAATGAGTTATTCTTTTTTGTAAGTTAAATTATTTTTTTGTGTTGAGTTTGTAAGCTATGCATTTAATAATTCATATAAAAGTTAAAGCAAAATGTTCCGATATAAAAAAGTCATGATACCTTTGAAAACGGATACTCGCTCGGGGTGTACAGACGAATGCGTTTGGCTTCATATGTATTGTTTCTATGTAGGTGTACACGCATATGGCAGTAGCATAATGTATAATCCATGATGACACACTAGATATGAACCGCTGCCGCTGTGATGTCAAGGGTCAGCCATATGTCACCGATACAAAGTGAAGTAATCCCACTTTTGATGTGAGGAAAGAAACACCCACCACGGTGGCTTCGAAGCAAAGGTAGCGCAAAAATGATGCTGCTATTGGTTTGACACAATCGCTGAATTAGATTAAATAAAGCAAGTAAAAATTACAGATTTCCAAAGTCTATACATTTATTCCTTCCACACTTTCTTTTAGTGGGGGTGTTCGACCTTTTCATTGGTTTTGAAGCTATGAAAAAATTGTTAATAAAATAATTCATTTCGCCTTTTTAGATACACTTTTCTAGTGCTCGATCAATACTTGTAGGCACTGTGTGGGGAAATGTATGTGTGTATGTGGGCAGTTGGTCAATGAAATGGAATAGTACTGCGACGACATTGCCCATTGATCAGATTTCCAATAAATCGTAATTGCTGGCACTGTCTCAGTGTTCGTTCATACAGTCCTCTGAGCCATGTCTCGTCTGATTTTACTTCGCCATGGGCCCGTTAAATTCGTATTTTCGTGGTATGCTCTTTTGCTTATGGCCCTTGTTCATGTGTGTGTGTGCTTTTGTTTGCAGCGCAGTTGGCTTATGTTACTTGTGTGCCAGCGACAAAGTGACAGCTCTGACAGGCAATACTGAATACAGAACACATTGTGTACTGGCGGCTGCACCCGTTCTGCTTTAATCAACCATAAAACAAGATATTTCAAAGCACAATGCAAATACATACATATACGAATGCACGTAGGTGGTGTATGTACACATAGTTGTTATACAGTTTCAGCTAACCTTAACATTTAGGTTGATACTCTCGCAACATGTTGCACTATAGTAAAACAGTAGTGTTGAACTATTTGATGTTGGCACTGTCAATTCCAAGATAAATAAGGATTATACTAAAAAATAATCAGACTGAAGAGAGTTAGTCCGGATGTATAGTGCGTTCAAACAATATTGTTTTGGTTTCCAAAGTGTAGCTACCGTTTATTGGGGAAAATGTTGAAATTATGGAAAATACATTGTTTTGTTAATACTGAGGTTTACTTGTATTGAATATTTGCTCAAATCTTCCGCATTGCATATTAAAGCCTGACATCTTTGATAGTAACTTGAAACTAACTTTTCCGCGTATTCCAGAGGAAGCGACCTCCAGGCCTGTCCGAGTAGCAGAATAAAATCTTTTGTTGACTTTAAATGTTTACTTGACATTTTGGCGTTAAGATTCATACATTTCTTCTTAGATTGGCATCAAGTTACTGTGATGGCCAATCTAAAGTATGATCTTGTTTCCATTGAGTATAAAAAATGCTTTTATGTTTCGGATCATTACGTCAAGCATTTCAGTTGACTTCAGTAAGCTATTCGTATACAATTTTATCATCCTAAGGGCGTTCAATTTCGTTAGAAAGACTGCTTGTACTGCCTACAGAATTGACCCAACTGTACGCCCCAGTAATCGCAACTGAAGTTAAAGTTGGTTAATTTACAAAAACATAAAAATAGTTTTCCGAGAATTAATTTATTTTGAGGCGCACTGTAGTCAATTTGTTTGTTCGTCAGATTTTTGATGAAAGGAATAGGCGTATGGATCAATGTCACGCTCGCAAACCCGTTTTGTTTGTACAAACCCAATCTACAATATACCACTAAGGTCATGGCATATCCTTTCACAAACTATTCGATTGGCTTAAACCAAACAAGCTTCTTTTGGAATAATTTGAAGTTGGAAATAATATTAAATATTTTGAAATATATTACAACAATCATATTAAACGAAAATTTTATATGTAGCTCAAAAAATTCTAAAAGCCGCAAATGGCTTGTTTTAGATCTTCCTCTTGTTATTATATTTTCCTTAACTTCTGTTAGACTTGATGCAGAGAAACATAAAAAATTTAAAATTATCTTATTACTAACATATTAAATAAACTGTTTTCTTTTAGTCAGCTGAAAATATCTGAAACGTCTTTATATCGTACAAGTAACGATAACATTTAGAGCTCGACTGCTACCGGAATTAGGCTTTCCTTACTTATATTTTTGTTGTCACCCTAGGTGAGAACATTGTAACTCCATTAACTAGGTTTTCGTAGCTTTGTTTGGTAAATGCAACAGTAACATACTCGTAGACGACAACCAAAATCGAAAGCTTACGTGTCTATGAAATCAGAAACCACATAAACGTACACATATATACTGATTCACAAGGTTATCATATGGAAAACACATGAGATTAGTTCGATTATGCAGCATTATCTCAATTATAATGAGAACACTCATTTGTTAGGCCTAAATTTTGTAGGCATTGTACTCATAGAAGAATCCATTTTTTTGCTTTGCATGCTTTGAATTTTGATAATTAATTAACAAATTCTTGCGTAAGGTAAAAAATTAGAACAATGTTTGCAGAAATGTCTGTAATTTATAATTTATTGTATTTTTGTTATTTGTATGTACTTTTTCTATTTGAAGCTTCTTTTAAGAAGTTACATGGGTTTTCTCGGGTAAACAACCGCCTTTTTCAACAACTGGTTCCTCTTATAAAAAACGAAATATTTTATTAGAATTTTTTACTGTCACAAACATGCACTATTTACAAAGAAATTCTGAAATTTTTGTAAAAATTATTTTAAACTCCGCTGTTGTGACGCAATTTCGGGTAACGCCTTAAATGCGCTCGCGTTGGCATTATATCTTCTTACAGATAAAACCTTAAGTCAGAACATGTACAAAAAATAAAAAACTGTAAAGTAGATTTTTGGCAGACATTTTTACAAAAAAATTTTAAAAATCCATTGTCCAAGTCTTCAAGAATTGTATTTCTAAGGCCTGTATACAATTTCATGAAGATCGGTTAAGTAGTTCTCGAGAAATTTTGCCAACCGACTTTAAAACCACAGTTTCGAAAAAAATGCGTTTAAAGATGACGCACTTAGCCTAGCTAGCCTCGAGGGCACAAGACTGTATCTCCGAAACTATTACTAGGATCAACATTGAAATGTGGGACAGTATTCTAAAGGTGTTGAAGAGTTTAATAAGACGCTAGAAAAGTAGATTTTTTGAAACCCGTTAGTTCGTGTAACCCCTTAATTTGTTATTATATAGTTTGGTATTATACCTGCTAAGTCTGGTAAGTTTCTGACTACAATGCTAAAATATAAGTTGAAAAATTCTACTATATTCTGACAAATTTGTTCATTTCATGAAGAACTTGGTCAGCTAATTATTCTTGAGTAAATAATTTTGGTCAGCTCGACTCAGACTCAAAAATATGAAGCATTTAGTTTTCTACTTCTGCCATGATGGTGAGCTTAAATTATTGATTTAGGTAATGATGACTATATCTAAACTAATACGAAATACACTTACACAATTCGTATGATCCAGCTATGTATTAAAAAACTGCCTCAGAAATTTTACAAGAAAACATTTTCTCTCTAACCTCGGATTCTCTTTTCTGAAGCTCAAGAAGTGAGTATATGAACAATTTTTGAACTAAATATGGTAATGTGAAATTTTATTTTAAAACTTAAAGTGAAAAATTTATATTTGTGTTATCTTAAAATTTACGCCTTAGAATGCCACATAAATGCATGCAAGCCATCGAAGACGTAGTTATATGTACGCTTTAAAGGAATTACAATAACGAAAATCCAATAACATTAGCAGACCAAACTCCAACTGAGAATTGCACTTGAAGAAAGCGAGAAAGTGGAAATGCTATTTGCAAAAACGGGCACGTAGCAGCAACATTTATAATGTAAGAGCGCAAGAAAAGTCGAGCGAGAATAATATTGTTATCCAAGATGGCAACACTAGCAGCATCCCAGCTACAAGTAAAAATTGCTCATGCGCGACGACAGATATTCTCACACGCACACACATTACCGCAAATAAAATATGAAGTAATTTTACTTTCTTGCCAATTTTCACCGACAGATGACGCAAAGGAGCCTGGGATGCAAATGCCTTGAAGCCTTGAGCATGCTAAAACTGCAAGAAAATTCGTAAATAAGCTGGCTAGCAGTGCAAACAGTCGCAGCAATGAGTAATTGAGTTTTTTAGTTTTTTCTGTTTTAAATACAACTGTGTGTGAACACTCTTTGTCTCGACAGAACATTTTTTAGCTGACTAAGGATACTTGCAGTAGCTACACTGCGTATACGTAACCTTAAAAACATAAAACACTTCCAAAGTTCGATGTCTTTTGATAAAAAAAAAATATATTTTACAATTCCATATGATATGAAACGTCGGTATTTCTTATACGAATCCCTTATGTGTATATAAATCTCGTAAAATAACATACTTTCCTTCCCTCAATATTCTTGTCAAACCAGTGGCGACAATGTTTCTCCACAGCAACGTACTTGTGCTTCATTTCCCGAATGACAAAAACTTTATCAATTTTCTGGTTGCATTATTTAAGCGAAAATGATGAGGTGTGCTGAGTTTGACGTTTACCTCATTAATATTCACGAGTATAAAAGAAAATTAGTGCGAGATTACATTCTTATGAAATTGTGCAAAAACTTTTAGAACTAAAAATATCTTCTATGCTATTCAAATTTCTGCTGAAGACGAAGGAAATTCCCACGCTTCATGTACAAATTTGTTGAAAAGTGAATCAATAATCAACTATATAAGGTGGTGAGCAGTACATGGTATATAAATATGTATGTATATACCGATTTACTTTATTCATGCTTGCATATCTTTGTACTTGTAGCTATAAATAACTGCTCCTTTCAAATAAATATTACCGCTATGTAGAATTTAGGGTAAACTAAAATGAAAATAAAATATATTTTGACATTGCGCACAGTTCCAATTAACGCTACTTGGAAATCTCAACAAATGTAAGTAAGCACATATATATAGATATGATTTGTGTGTGCGTCCAAGTATAAAGAAACCGCAAGCCTCCAGCTCCTACCGCAGTTAGACAGCCAGCCGGCCGTACAGTCAGTCAGTGGGCCAGTCAATCATTCTTACAAACAAAACAACGCGCCACAATTAGAACAAATGCAAATACGCACGCATATGTATACCTCTTCCTCTCCCTCACGCTTTCGCTCGATGCACCCACGCAGGTCAGAAGCGCTGCATTGCGTCTTAGAAACGGAAAAAGCATATTCAAATCACTGTAATTCCTATGTGTCGTTGTCAGCAACTGTCGGATGTAACAAAGCTATCTGGCGCGGCACATCTGCGGTGCTGCGGTGAAATGACAGTTAGGCAACGCTTTCAACCGCCACGCGCTGAGCTGACGAACAATCAGACAACGAGTTGACGCTTGCGGCACTGCTGCCGTGGCTTTGGCATTAGCGGAAACCTTTCATTTCAGCATGCGCTGGCGTATGAGTAATTGTTGCGTATCATTTGAGACATGCGTGGCATGCCGTGTGTTACGCCTGTGGTTTCGCTGACTTAATTACAGTTTCGTCAAATGTTGCGAAACGTCGTGGCATTCACCTTTTTCTTCGTCTTCGAAAATTTCACCTTTGTGGCCCCAATTATTTCTGGCCATTGTCGGTATGCCAGTAAGTATATGATATTAATATGGATTTATTTAGCAGCGTGAAAGCTTTAATTTGACGTTTGAAGGAAATGCGCAAAACGTGCTGAATCAAATACATTTATATATTTTTTAAAGCAGAATAAGAAAAAGTTACCAAAATTATTTGGCAGCTTCCATATTAATACGCTTTTATCCTTTGAAAATTTTACAATACGTTCGCTTGAGATTTCAATAAATATAGATGTATTATGCATTAAGAAAATACTCAGGAGAGGAAATGAACGCGAAAAAATATAAATTTACAGAAATATTATAATAGTGATAAAAGTAACAAGTAGAAAAGGGCTATGGTCGGATGTAAACGTACATTTCATACTCTTGCAATTTGCAAGGATCAAAGTTGGGGAAATGTGTACCTTCTCATGGGCGAAAATTATGTCAAAATCATCTTCAAATGAGATTTACCTAACGAAAACTCAGTCAAGGAGACCAAATTTTTACATTGAGTTGACGCGCAAGCGGACGTTTGGAATTCAATTATTTAGAGTTGTGAGATTTGGACCAAATTCTAACATATTCCGCGCTAAATTACATGACGAAAAAACGTTTTCACTTTTTCAATAAAAAAAATCAGACATTTTTACTAATCTTAACGGTTTATAGTAAGGTGAAATGTGGAAAATTACTACATAGAATATATTGCGATAGAAAAACGTCTGAGCAAATTGTACTAACTGATTAGATTGCTAAATATCACTATGTACGTAGGTGTTAGCCAAGTTTTTTCCCGTTTTTTCCCATTTTAGTCACAGAAATACATGGTCATTGGAAAACCACGAACAATTTAATACACAATATTAAGTCAAGTGCTGGTTCGATAAACTCTATGTTAGATATATATGTAGAGGCACGGAAGTATTAACCTTATGCAACCCATTTTGGACAAGAGGATATATTAATAATAAAGAAACACTCTCCTTGAATTTAAATTATATATCTCACGTTTTGTCTGATATTTGTGACAAAAGTCAGCCATATGCGCTGAAATTCACATACTCAGTTTGTGGATGCTTAAACAGTTTTGTTCATTTTAATAAATATTTTTGTTTTTTTTTGCATTGAGATAATATACCTTAGATGCACTCTTTGTGCAAAGATTTATCCCCATATATTAACATAATGATGTGAGAAGTAGGCGTGGTTGTAGTGGCCTATTTTCGCAATGTGACATAAGGATGGCACGGTAATATTAGGTTCTGAATTTGATTCATATTCGTAGAATACTCGTAAGTCCGGAGATACCTAACCCAGAGATGGGCGGTGCCTCACTCATCGTTTATTTATTACACCGCCTTCATAAATCTCTCTTTTACCATCTTGGGTATAAAATTGTATGTGTCTGATGCATTTAGGTATTGACTTATCGAGAGTTAGTAGGTTTTAACGAAACTGTCATACAAATTTTCCTCTCATACACTGTTTTAAGAGGTGTCGAGTTGCAAGGTGCAAGTTTGGGTGTTATAGTTTAAACTATATTATAACCGTATACCTATCTCGCTTAGTTTTAGGTAAAACAAATAAACATTGCATTATCTGCAGAAACATGTTGCAATTAGATAGAAATGTGTAAAAAGCAAATGAATGAGAGCAAAGACAATTTTACGGATGTTAGGAATTGTTATACCTGTTTTGCTTTCACGTAAATGTTGCCAATTAATTAAAATTTTTTTTGTTTACCTTCCACATATATAATGTAGCATAAGAGTGGAGCTACCCTCAAGTAAATAATTTTATTTTTGGCTTATAGCTTTCGTTCCTTAGAAAAGATTTAAACAAACAAAAAATATAATAATTAAACTATTAATTATATTAAAATGTACACATATTTTTGAATTTATATCATTTGTATAAACAGCTTAGAAATATAAACATTTGAAAAAACGCGAGGACAGCGTCCTTTCACTTTCGGCGCCAAATGCGAACACTACATGCACTGCCAATGTGACAAGTCACGAACAATAGCCAATTTATTTCGCTTCGCATTTTTGTGAGTCGCAGATGCGTCGTACATTCAAACATGACAACTCATTTTCATTTCACTATTCCAATATTTTTCGCTGCATTCCACATTCATACACAACCACCACAATGCGAATAGAATGTCGGCGGAAATCAGAAAAAATCCGCTACATACGCATAGCTGCATATGCATTGTTACAAAAATGGCACATATTTTGTTTTTGTGGACTGTTTCTCATGTGTTGCATTGTGTTTCGAAACTCTGTTCAATTTTCATTTTATATCTTATCATATCTTCTCTGGCTTAACGCGGTGTTACACAGCGTATGAGTGACTTTCAGTGAGCAAGTTAATACACTCGTGCAATGTTGTTTACACGAAAATGTTCTGGCCTTGTCAAGATTTCACCAACGGAGAATTGTTCGAAGGATGTTCAATTCATTTGCCTATTAACCTCTGAACTAGAATTCCAGAGTATAGTCATTCAATACAGTTGATGTGGAATTGCCAATTGATTATTGACGTGGCCACTCACTATCTATTCGTTTTCTATGGCTCACAAATTAGAAGATAATAACAAGTAAGAAATGGCTGAGATTTCGGGTGCAACCGAATATTTTATACTCTTGCAATTCACAGGAATCACTCTGTTCGGCATAAGATTTGTTAGCTGTACCTCACATACAATCACCAATCGTATGGAGTAAATTCAGCCGGACGTTCGAAATTCCTGGTAATATTTATATGGGGGCTTGGTCAAGTTTTTGAACAATTTTTACTAATAAGGCACAAAGATACACCGTTATGGGCTCAGGGAAGTATTGACACGATTCAACCCATTCTTGATGCACAGCATCGCTATTGTCAGAAAATGATTCTCTCTGAATTTCAATAGTATTTCTCACACTTTGGCCTATATTTTAGGTCAAAAGTCAACTATAGATACTGGGGTCCACATATTCGGTACCTAAGGGCTTCCACAGTTTTGTTTGGATTTGGACAATTTCTGGTCGTAATCCGGCATACTCTAAAGTATTTATTCGAGCAAAATTGTATCCTGTTATATTAATTGCTTTTTGATAAGTGAAGAAACAACTTTTTTCGTGACTTCTGATTGTCACAGAGGTCCTCACGACCTTCTTGAAATCGCTTAAACTACTCATGCACATTACTACGGGATAGACACTGATCACTGTAATTTTTTTCATCATTTGAAAAGTTCCGTAAACGTTTTCCCAAGTTTAAAACAAAATTTAATATTTGCTCTTTGTTCAAAATGCATTTTACGACCGATGACCAAAAGCTGCTGTCATTTTTTGATCGATAACCTCGATTGTAGTTATCCAATTGTCTTAAAAATTTTACGAAATGTCAACAAGGGATCAAACTTTTTACTTCATATACCCACCAATAGGTGGCGCCATTAGAAACAGTTTTATTTAAGAAGTTTTGTTTCTTTTGCGACAGACCTTGTATTTCATTACGTACACCGTACTCTGTGGCAACAGCTTACAAGAGTGGAAAAAAGTATTAACGATATTCGATTATCTGCTCATCCGGATAAGCCCTTAAAGTCACAGTCAAATAATTTTTTGCAGAAAAATTAAAAGCGTTTTTTTCAACTGCACCTACGTAACTAAACACTATAGAGCTGCGTTTCCTGTACCATAAAAGAGTATACGAATATCGTTATCGTTATTTTGATCGGCCAGTTTCTGTGTCATATATGCTAAAATGATCCGACCTGAACAAAATGTTCAAAGATTATAACGTTGCCTTGGAGAATAATAAGATGATTTCACGACTATGGAAGTCTTCCACACAAGGGCTTGATTTTAATCAGTCAGTTTGTATGGCAGTTATTGCTTTAGCTGTATTATAACGGCAATTTCTTGGGGATTAAAGGATGTGCGCTAAATGTCAGATCGAAAACAACTGAGACACAGTTTAGCCAATCAGAAGTCATCATGATGTCGTCGTCGTCGTCGTAAAAGGTGTTATAAATGATTACCGCATAATATTTATAAACAGTACCATACATTGTTGCAAAATTATAATTCATATCAATAACGGAAAACTTGTTAATTGAGTAAACCTTGTAAAATATGCTGAAAAGAGTTGAATTTTCGCCGTAAATTTAAATGTCTACAATTTGTGACGGTGGTAGTGATAATGTGTGCTCATGTAATTATTCTCCTGAAATTCAAAATGCCGAAGAAAGTGACTCTGAGGGAACCTATAATTCTGGACAACTCATCTCCGAAGAATTCGGACACTTAGGCTGTGATGCTAGCGCAGAATATAACATCAGAAATAGTTTCATTAGAAAGAAAACCTATTCCCGACACTCAAGCTGTGACTGCTGTGATCGTGAAGGAAACATCAAGGAAAAGAAAGATTGAGGAGAGAGAGGAAAAAGGAGGAAAGAAGATGAAGATCAATATCGACGAGGTAATATATATTTATTACATTGTTAATAACAATAAGGAAAAATGTATACAAATATCGACGACACATATCTCGATTCTCTCGATAATTTTAGCGATGTGGACACCGGCTTTTCTATTACACGCGATTACAACTTTGAAGAAAATGTTACATTTAGCCCTCGTGAAGAAGGAATACGAAACGAAACGTGTAATACATTCATTAATGGAATACCTTTTGATGGTCCAGAAACAGTTACTAGCCCAAAAGAAAGAATTAGGAAAGTGTTCCATGAGGAACTTTGTGAGAAGCTTCTTAAACCTAGAATCATCCACGACATTTACAGAAAGCTACGCAGAAAATTTTCAGGGGCCTTTGTGCTCATCACGTACCATAGCGACCACGTCCACATTGTCCACGACTGCAGTTATTCCAACAACTCATGTAGATGTGCATTCTACAATGTCCTCCCAAACCAGCAAATAAATCGAAGATATGCTCGAAGAATCATTCACTCTTGGAAGTTCACGCTCGACCACTGGATCAATCTCGCAAACTATTTGCAGACAGATTCAAGGATGTACTTATATATCAATATCGCCGAGAGAACGTGGCTTCCAAGTTGCAAGAAGCCGAAAACGGAGTGGTGAAGAGAAGCGAGCTACCGCTCGACTTTCTTGCTTCAGATTCCTGTGGATCCGAATTATCAACTTGTGATGAGATTATTACTTGCAGCATCCAACCAAATCATTAAGTTTCCGGGTGTAAAAAAAAGAAGAAAGTAAGACCAAATAATACAGTTCTTGAAATTGCATCCGTCAGCACCAACACATCATATTTTAAATACATCACTTTGGCTAGAGTCTAAGTTTAGCTTTTGGGATACAAATTGTATATTAATTAAAAATTGTACTAAAATTGTAAATAATTTTATCAATAATTTAAGTTTTAATGAATTGTATATACATTTAAAAACAATTGAACCTCAAACAATAGCGCATCGATGAACTAAAATCTTTGTATGGCTATGAAGCACCATCCTATAGCACTGTGAAAAACTGTTACAACGAATTCAATCGTTTCCGACGCTCGCTCAAAGACGAATTCCGTGAAAGTCGTCCAAAAACAGCCGTTGTGCCAGAAAACATCGATGCCGTACGTGAACTGATAATGCAAGACTGTCATGTAACATACCTTCAGATAGAGGCATGCCTATGCATTTCTCCCACCAGCATACATTCGATATTGCATGAACACCTGGCCGTAAAAAGGTTTGTTCTCGTTGGATCCCGCACAATTTGACAAGCGCTCAAAAAAGGCTCGTGTGGATTGGTGTAAAGAAATGCTGAAAAAATACGATCGCAGTGCTTCAAAAGGTGACGAATCATGGATCTATGCGTATGAGCGCGAAACAAGACGTCTTCCAAGACGAGCCAAATCCAACGAAAAAAAAACCATTTTCGTTGATAAATATGCCTATTTTAATTATTAGGCCAGAAATATATATAGCAAGCCTCGTATGTAAGCAGGCTTTGTTGAATTGAAATATGTGAAACATTTAAAGATTATGTTGTATTTAGAATTTGTTGATTAATTAAAATTGTTCGAGCATTTTACACCAAAAATAATAGCAGTACATATATACAGGCACGGTGTTGGCGTGATTGATTGTTTACGAACGTCGGCATACCGATACGGACCATCGACAAAGTGAAGGATATGAAATTGTGCCAAAATACAAACAACAACCAAAACAAATAGCAACAGAAATGGGAACTGGAATGTGATAGCAAAGAGAAGTGCAGTCAAAACAACGAACCATCCACAATGCAACAACAAAAGCCCCAGTGCCAGTAAAAGCTATGAAAATTCAACAACAACGCGGCAGTAACGGCAGCACCAAGGGTGGGAAAGGTAGTGAAAACGTCGATAATTTGCTAGCACTATTATGGGTCAACAAAACGAATGGCGTTGGTAGGCGAAGCTTGTAGCTGGAGGAGTGCCACAGGTGAGCGAATAGGAGCAAACAAAAATACAAGAATGTATTGTCTATGAGCAAAGCATGGTGCACAAAGAGTGCGGGGGTTTTAATTGGGAATTGTGCATTCGAAAGACGGTGAATTGTCACACGTAGCAATGCAATAAATCACACAACTTGGCACAATTGCGACATTAGATGCCTCATTTGACAGGCGCTGCAATTGCCGATACAATGCCGCACATACAGACGCCTCACCAAAACGACAGAGCTACACATCCACCTCTACAAGCAATACTTATTTACACAGCGTCAACTATAGCTTGTGAATACCGTATTTATGTCAACGTGTATGCAACGCCCGTTGATATTTGATGAAATGTTGTTGTGTATGCAGTTCGCCGGCAAGGACTGATGATTGCCTGACACTTTTGTAGTACGTGGCAGCTTGGTGGAATTTTAGAGCAACAACGTTGGCGCTTAAGCTACGTGTTAGCCACTACATACTTGCGGTTATAGTTGTTGTTAATTTAGCTGCAGTCATTTGGAAGTGAAGGTGTCAGACGTCATATAGATTTGTCTACAAATGCATTCGTATATACAAGTCTACGAGGATGATCCAATAATATTTACTCGTTAATCGTTATCACCACTACCGCATAGTACACTCTTGCAGAAGACTAGTTTGAAAATTGCTTCCGAATCGAATTCGAAATTTGATGAGCCACAAAAGATGTGAGATACTAACGTAAACGATCTCCTGTTGACAGACTACTGATGGAACATGTGCAAAGATGCTGAGACAGTCAAGAACCGTATAGATTTTATACTGCATGAGATTTTGTACAAAAGATAGCTAACTAAGATGGCGAGCGATTGCTCACTCCACAACTGTTGAAACATTGGACTAAACCAGCGAACTTTCTCCGGAGTAGTTACAAAGGAGAGGATGTTGGAATTGAATTGTAATTTTTCCATAATTTTTTTTTTTTTCAAGGTTAAATATTTATTGGAGCACCCTCGTACACTATGTGTGTGTTGCAAAACAAACTATCAGCAACGGCGTTGGCAGCTTACAAGTTTCTACGATCCCCTGCTGTGTATTGCTTGCTCACCTTCTGCTTTACTACAACGAGCGGCTTAACAAGTCTGTATGACAAAACATTTTAGCCTCTTCAGCATCAGTTGTACGTGTGCTTTTGCAGTTTTTGTTAGCTTGTTAAGTGCCACACAACAACTGCGACTAAGTTGAAAGTGCTGTTGCAAGCGATTACACCCATACACACTCGTATGTATGCGCTGCGCCTGTGTTGCAGTTGTCACGACTGCCACATAACTGTTGGCATTTGCTGCTAATGATGACGTTGATGTCGTTGATGACAATAATAATGATTACACTCATTTGTTTGCAGTATTTATGAATGCATACAGTCACCGGTAAGCTGTGGATTACAACCCTGGCATCAACACGGTCGTATGTGAGCACGACGAAAGGTATTAAGGGCATATTGATTAAACGTGCAGTAATAATTTATATTAAGTATTATTTAGTTATTATGTGTTAATGAGGTACTTTAAATATATTGAATTTATTATGAGACAGGTGGATATGAAAACTTTGCAATAAATTCCTATTTTGCTCTCTTCGTGCAAGTCTACAATTGGAATCAATAATTACACTCGCGTTCACAGAAAAGGGCTTTATAAGAGCCGTTGGGAAAATTTTAAGATAAAAAGCGATACGTAATTAGATTTTCTTAGGTTTTAGCTAATATATTAATTTACATAACCTTACTGGACCACTGCTGGTCGTTTGACATTTAAATCCCTTGACAGCACTTTTCAAAAGTGAACTATAATTTTCTTTAAATTGACAGATATTACATTTACAATGCATTGTTTCGCTTTGTGGCTTTTTTCACTTTCTTTCAATAGCCTGCAACGTCATTCGTTTTTGTTGCATTCCAACTAAAACCCATAACAGATTATAAGTAATTACAATTGAAACAGTTCAACTCAAATGAAAAAATTATTAATACAATAACTAGCAGTTAATCATCCTTTTTGTAAAATTATGACTGTCAATAACCGAAAAAGTTGTGTTGATAGTAAAAGGACAAATTAAAATTTGCTCAAAGATTTTGAAAAAAGTGGGAATAAGCTTCGATGTGAATATCGAGCATTAAAAGCATTTTACAGCAGAGTTAGGTTTGAATTTTATGATTATTACTTTACCTCTATTATACAAATGTAAGGAATTTAATTCAATGACATTAGGTTGTCAAATATCTTTTGTACAGCTTTTTGTCTTCTGAATTTCGTAATATATACATCTTTGAAAGATCTTGACATAACCTACAAAACAACGCTATGCATGATTAGTTTGGATATTGCGTTCAACAGTTGTAAACATGGGGTTAAATAACGCCGAAATTTGCGCTATTTTAAAGTTTTCTTTCGTTAAAGGCAAATCCGCTGGAGAAATGTTCTGTGAGGTTAATAGTGTTTTGGGGGATGGTACTCTATCACTTCGAACTACGGAGAATTGGTTTCGACGATTCAGAGCGCGTAAAAACGACTCCATGGATAAGCCAGCCCGTGGAAGACCTGTGATGACGAATACCGATCAAAACATCGAGTTAGGCCGGCATGTGGCATCTCGTGACATCGCTCAGAAGATGGGAGTTAGTCACCAAACCATTCTAAGCCATCTGGAGAAGGCTGCATACACAAAAAAACCTGATGTTTGAGTGCCGCATGCAAAGAAACCTTTTGGACCGAACCAACGCCTGCGATATGCTGCTGAAACGGAACCAACTCGACCCAATTTTGAAGCGGATGGTGACTGACGACGAAAAATGGATCACATACGACAATATCAGGCAAAAACGGTCATGGTCGATGGTCGGTGAATCATCACAAACAGTGGCCAAGCAAAGATTGATGGCCAGGAAGGTTTTGCTATGTGCTTGGTGGGAATGGAAGGGAATCATCCATTAGGAGCTGCTCCCATATGGCCAGACGCTTAATTCTGTTCGTGTAAAGTTGAACTCAAAAGAGGCTTGTGAAAAATGGCTGTCCGAGTTCTTCGCAAATAACGAGGAGGTTTCTGCGATGGTGATATAATGAAGTTGCCGTCAAGATGGAAATAGATTATCGAACGAAACGGCGAAAATTTGAACTAAGTCCGATCACAGTAATACTTTTTATAAAGCATTGAATAAAGAGCAAAAAGCGGAAGGGAGATATCTGACAACCTAATATGTAATTTAAAAACAATCTAGCTAGATATTCACTTTAGTTACAGCTCACGAGACCATTCCATGACATTGTCCTCACCATGTCAATGTACCGTAGGTACATATCGTCGTTGATGTTGTTTAATCTGCCTCTAACTTCCAGCAAACAAGTTGCTTCGCAAGCGAGTCACGTAAAAAATCAGTGGTGTAACCGGTGTAAATATCACTGAAGCTGACACCCTACCTAACACATACATACATAACAGCAGTCATGTATGCATATAACAACAATTAAGTGGTGAGTAGTCCGATAGTTTGACGGGAAAGTTTTGAAACTGCCAACAATTTCAAGCGCATATTTTGATTGGAACAGAAAGCGCTGTTTAGTGAAGTTTTGAGGTATTCTCTCTAACTTTTTCCATATTGGTGATAACAGCTGTCAAATGAATTTAAATTTTTATGTTGTTTAAGCTACATATGAAATTACAAGATGTAAATTTAGACTCCTATAGTATTGGAAATATCTCAAAAAGGCAAAAGTAGACCTCGATATCAAAGAAAAACACAGGCTATTTGTTTCATAAGTTTAATCCACAGATTAGCCGATATTTCTGGAATGAAAGAGGCAATCGGCCAGGGAGGTTTTATATATCATTACGGAGGCTAGACAATACGGATTGACCTCAACTCATAACCACCTCAGCCACTTTCTTAAGGTGTGCATGCGATACATTAAGTAATGAAATAATCTAGTGGTGATTCAAACTGGTATTATATATGAAATAGACGTAGTATTGGTTCTACCTGATATATTTTTTAACCGCAATGTGAAGATTCAATATGTCTGTAAACCGAATTTGCTTCTAAAAAGTAAAAAAGTTGCTCAAATGTAAAATACCATATAAATAACAGTTAAAGGTCTGACCCATCAACTCATTTTTGAACTGATTTACCTTACAGTGAATTTCATCGGTGAAGCAAATGCTTCCTTAGACAATTGTTGAACCTTAAGTAGTTTTTAACATAACCATAATAAGCCCTTTAAAGCACCAATAAAGTTTTATCCCAATTTTTCCGAAGTTATCAATTACATATGCAGTTATATAAAGTCAATTAATTTGTCTTACGATCTAAATCATTTTGATATATATAATTTCATATCTACCAAGATTAGTTTTACCATAAGCCGTTAACGATTAAAACAATTATTCTCTGTTCACCTTACTGCGATGTAAGAGTTCGTACATTTGCATTATATAAATACGACTATTACACCCATATACTATATTTCACACTTATATATAGTATCCATGTATGTCAGTATAAACATATATGTATGTATAAGTTGTATTAATGTGTTTATAATAAAATCGATTGAACTTTTCGTGACATGGGAATTATAACAAATGACATATCAAATTAAATCCACTGGGATTGTGGATGAAATAGAGAGAATATTTGCTATGTATGCATTACTCAATAACAGTACTTATTTTGTTATATATTTCGTTATAAAGAGTGTAAGAAGGAATAAATATTTCTTTATAGAAAATTATAAAGGTAAATCGACCATTGAAAAGAGTACAAAGAAAGTAATAAATGATACGTCATGTGGTGCCAAAATAAAACTTCCCGTCGAAGGATGTACACGAAATATTTGTGTCTGTAAAATCATTAGTCAGTTAAATGAGAGACAAAGAATGTATATTTTTATAAATAAGCCATTTTGAAAAAGAAAATAAGTGTAATTAGAAGGTGATCTTAAAGTAAATTAGCAATAAGAAATTGCTGAATTACTAAACTATAATAAACAAGAAAGTTTGTGAGTATGGATGTTCATTACTCCTTCAGTGCTAAACGTTTGGAGCTATTTTAATAAAATTTAGTGTGGAGTTAGTTGACACCCTGAAATAACACATACATTTTATAGCAAAAATATTTCTTTTCAATGAAAATGAATTCGCAGATAATGTATGAGGAATTTTGTTTATAACCGTTTCAATTCAAAGACGATTCTTAAAATGAGTCCCAAAGTGTACATATGTACACTCTGCGACCGATATTGAAGAGTACAGTAGACATGTTTAGATTTCAACATAAATCTTATCTCGTTCAATCATCACATCACAAATAACGCTGACCTCAACGGGCAGACACGTGAGGGCAGACAGCGCACATAGGAGCATTTTCATTCAAAAACCAGACAAAAGGGAAATTACAAACCTCAGCAAAGCTACTCAAAACTCTCTATCGGAGCCGGTGTGAAAATTGCTGCCCACTTTCTAGTGAAATCCCATCGGACTACAACCACGCCTACTTCCCATATAACAAAATTTAAATTTTCATTTGATTCTTTCACCTTCCAGAATACAAATAAAGAATTAATTAATAAAACGGAATAAAATTTTGCGATAATAATTCCCTTAAAGTAAGTCCCCTTTTAATCAATAATTGCCCAAATCCAACCAAATCTGCTCAAACCCCTAGGTACCGAATATGTGAACCCGATACCAATAGTTGACTTTTGATCGAAAATATCGTTGAAAGTGTGATATATGATATTCTTGACCTTACTCCATACGATTTGTGATTGTATATAAGATACCTAAACGAAGCCGAGGTAACATTTTTTTGAGTTTGTGGCATATTAGTAGTATGTGGGATGAGCAAAACTAGATAAAATTTGGTCGACACTACCCGCTACTGAAATATATTCAATATAAAATGTTCGGCTGCACCCGAAGTCAGTCCTTCCTTACTTGTTTTATTTTAATATATTGCGTTATTATATTCAATCATGCATTTTTATTCATTTTCATTCATAAAATCACTTTAAATATATTTGTCCGGTTTTGGAGGCCAAATGCTCCTATGTGCGACGGTGCCGGACGCATGCGATTTATAACTTAGCTATTCTTGCAACACGTTGCTGCAGACTATTATAGTTTTGTTCCCTAACGATAGTATGTACCACTTAAAACTTATAGGGGATAGATATAGGGTTATACATACATATACTTACAAATGATCTGGTTGGTTTCGAGTAAATGAATGTCTGTCCATCCATCCGTCTCTCCGATCGCTCGTGCAAGCTGTAACTTTAGTAAAAATTGATCAAACTTGGTATGCGGGTTCCTTAGCACAAAAATATTACTAGTTCGAATATGGACATAATCGGACCACCACATCTGCGAGACCAAGTTGCAAGACCGTCTATTACCAACCTCACAAAACTTTTACGCCTGTGCCTTTAGGAGGGTTGCTTGAGGACAACATAACTGAAATTTTCTCGAGGGCCACTGTTTGTCCTTGATTTGATTCATTAGTTATAACTATGTAAGTATGTATATCATTCTTCTTTATTAATTGAAAGAAGAAATGAGCATATGAAATTAATGTCTCTATCTATCTATTTAACTGCGCTTCAGTTGAAGTTTTGAAATTACATTATATTAGAAACCGGATACATATTGTTACAAGCAATATCGAAACATTACAAATATTTACAATTATTAAGTATTTTAAATTCAACTAAATTAGGATTTAATCAGCGATATTGGATAATAATTTCCAATCTGCAACAGAAAAGTTTTGCTACACTTTTTTCGTTATTTATTTATTCGTTTTATTTTCAACCTCAGAAAGATAATATTAATCGTTATGTATAACCGCTTTTAACAAAAATTTTCTAAGCAGCACTATTTTAGATTTTTGGTACAAAATCATTAGCATTATCAATATCAAATTTTGTGGTCTTTAGGTTGACAAACCTGAATTTAGTTACAAGTATAATCCCAAAAGATTATTTGTTCTAAAATTAAGTTGTTCTGATTTTAATTCAACTGAGTCGAGTTCTGAAGAGCATATCTCCTGTTATTTTGAACATAATGGAATAGTAAGAGTTTATACTTAATTTAATTCACTTTCATTTTAACCGCTTATTTAGTAAAAATTCAGCAGTTTAGGCACTTTCGTCATATTGCTAATAAATCTTTAATACTGATTCAGAAAATAATCTTTATGGTAAGTCACTGGGGCCGAAATTCCTCATAACTGTCAGGAAGCAGTATTTGGGCAGTTTTTTACGTTAATTGTAATACTAAATACAATACTAAATTAATGAATAACTATAAATATAATTTAGCATACTCAACTAAATGTAGACAAAATCGATTAAATTATTTTGAAGTACTCTTAATTATTCATTGGGCACAAAAAACAAGTTAATCGTATTATTTTAGTGCTATTGTCTGCGGCAAAACACCATGTAATATAAATTTTAAATTGTTCACTTTGCAATCTAAATTCGTTGACACGAAAATAAAATATCTAATTAGTCTAATAATCACAAACGAAAATGCAGATTTAGCCGGCTAATTAAAGCTGCCGGTTATGCGCATTTTCCAACCGATTGCGCTGATACAAAATAAGCCTCGGCAATTACGCAAACACCAGCACGTGTACACTTAGTTGACTTTTGATTATTTGTGATTAAAAACAATTTTTGGTTAACTTTTTTGGTTGTAACAATAGCCAGAAAGAAAAAACGAAAGGTTAATTGACTTAATTATTTATGAAAACAATTGTGTGTGCGTGTGTATGTATTTACAAAATAACAGAAATTTTTTTGCGTTTGTTTTATTGATTGTGCAGTCTGTGTGTTTGCTGTTTTTATAGCGCATAAATATTATTTTACTGTTTACCCCACCGTTAGTTAGTTAGTTAGTTGTTTAATGAACATTTAATTGTAATAACAAGCAACTCATAAAGCAAGCAAGCATTAATTGTGTTTATATTTAGAGTGAAATGCAAATGATTGCTAAGCAAATTTAAGTTGCAAGTTCGCAATAAAATATTCAGCTTTTTAAAAAAATGCATAATGCAATTGTTATTTTGTTGTTTGTTATAGAAATTACATTGGGCTATTTTGCGTAATACAATCTCTCCTAATTGCCAGTATAATTTAATTTTAAAGATAATATTTGGTATATTATTAGTTCGACTATGTGGTATTGACATCAAAATATCAGATTTCCTCTATCACACGCCGAGATACGAGCGCTGTCAGAAAGAGACTCTTTCTAATACTTTAGATTTGACAATGCTATGGCTAAATCCGCAAAACAGAGGAACGCTACGAAGATCTCAGCACGAGCATGTTTTCAGGAAGGTCTATAAAAGTTTCATAATTGTGAGTCAACAATTATTTTCCGCCTGGCGTATTTGGGTGAATATGCCCAGCAATGAGAACAAATCTTTCCTTATTAGTTAGTACCGTGATCTATGAAGAAGTGTGGGTCTGTGCTGAAAATAGAAAAGTCAAAGTATTCATAGAGATATACATAGAAGATTAAATAAAATTGGTAGCCTGCAAACAACCTATCGGGTAGCACGTCCGTTGTCTTCTCTGACCCTAGATTAGTGGTCTGATATCAGAAAACATATGCTATATTCTCCTATGTTTTCATACGTAAGGCTTGATAAGTCCTTTAGGTGTGATTGTTTCACATAGCGCAATAACCGACTAGTACTCCTCAAATTATTTTTGAACCAGCAAATTTTTTTTTGAACTTGTTCCATACCATGCGAAATTCTTGCTTTTCAAAATGTGAAAACGGTTGTCCCTCTAATTGCTACCCTGTACGAGTGTGTGTGTAATATTACACGTGGTTAAATGTAATTAAATAATATATTTTGCTTGTCTTTTGCTGTTCGAGTGGAAGTTTACTAATTTAACATTAAGCATAGTATAAATACTTAAAGCTAATGCTAATACTTGATCAGCGCCTTTATGAAGTAGCTAGATCATCCACCTTCATTCTCACTTGAAGGAAGTAGCTAATATATACAATAATTTATTACAGCAAGCTAATCGTGTGCAGTACATCTCAATGTCAAAATTATTACTGGACAAAATTTTTTTAGCTAACTAATAGCCAAGGTAAAATAGTTACTTCTGCATATATTCAAAGAGATTGTAACTAGCAAATCCACGCAAACCATTTGACGTCCGTTTTAATTAATGAATTTATATTTCCGTTATTTTTTCGTTTAGTCTACCCATTTTTTTAAATTTTTGAATATTAAAAATTGCCTTGACACCATCAGACTCTATTTTTTCATGGAAACAAAAATTATTTTTGACTCCGGTAGAGCTAGCCTTGTGTTCAAAGGCATCAAAGACAAACTCATGGGGACTGGAGACTCCAATTTTATTTCAACACAATTTATGAGCCTGAGCATATTAAGTTCTATGCTACAAATTAATAGAACTTTATGTGATTTTACATACACATTCATACGTACATAAGGATGTGTATATATTTGTTATTTGTGTCTTTGATATTACATATGGGTGTTTGCATGGGAAATTCAGATTGTGTTGTAATGATTCAATTTAAATGCAAAACAAGAGTTTACATATACAAATATGGTAAGTCACCCACTGACTTGACTACAACTCAGTTTGGTTTTAGCTTACAACTATGTACACAGGCAATGCTATTCCCAGGCACACACACATATGTATGTATATATGTTGGCCATTCCTTAACGACAACAGCTCTAGCGCGCTAGTGTAGAAAGCATACATTTGTGTTAGATGAGTGTTTCACTTTAGATTTGCATGTTTAAGTGGCTTTCTAAATGAAACAACCTGTCTGCCCAGCTGACTGACTGCCTGACAGCTTGACTTATTAACAAGGATTTTTGGTTATTGTGTACATTGCAACCCTTTAGACATCTTATCCACTATGCACACACACACACACACACACCTCACTACAAATGCAGCTGTCTCCGGGTTTCGTCCATTAGCTTTATTGTGTACATTTAAGCGCCGAGAAGTGTCAGTAATTGAATACAAATATTTACCTAAGGATATGAAAACCAAAATTCAACAGTAAATTTTTCAAATATGCCACACAAGTGTCAGTATGCAACTATTCAGTTTCTTGTTTGTGGCAGTGAAATTAATTTTTATACTAAAACAATAATAAATACAGTTATAAATTCGTTAAGGTATTTTAATACTACAACGTTTGTGTCGGTTATTGAAATTTTTCATACAAATATATGACAACTAAATAATTGAGATATTTACCTTTGCAAAAATGTGTATGCAAATCTTGCTCACACTTGTACTGAAGGAATTTTACAAACACGACACAAATGCGTG
This sequence comes from Bactrocera zonata, assembly GCA_037783105.1. Classification (NCBI taxonomy): domain Eukaryota; kingdom Metazoa; phylum Arthropoda; class Insecta; order Diptera; family Tephritidae; genus Bactrocera; species Bactrocera zonata. Next base: position 143,919 of record JBAWJQ010002077.1, on the reverse strand, counting down.
TGCGCATACATTCCTAAAACCAAAATAACACATACACTTTTTCTAAATAAAGTCTTGCAAATCAACATTGAAGAATTTCACACAACGGTAATTTGACAAACTTCGTAATGATCATTAATTGCTCTCAGCGGAGAAGCATGCGATATCTTGAAGAATATTTCATCGGCATTTCCAAATATTATCAGCTGGTTGCGGCTTTTATTTCATTCAACAAATGTTATAAACTTTTGTCGTATAAATAAACTTGTTATGGTTAATTTGATGGCGAACATAAAATTTGTAGACATTTTATTGTGACACCATGAAGTATCGGCCTAAATTTATAGTTGCTATTTGTGTAACCTTGAAACAAATATTTTTTTTGACACTCTGGATTACTTTAATTAATTAATTAATTAATTTTACCAAAATATCACAATTTTCTGTGACTTCTAAGTTTTGGGTTTCCTAACCTCTTTCAAAAGCAACTTGGGATAATTTGTCTACTCTTACTTACAACTCTGCTCGAAAACTTTTGAAAAACAACTAATTGAATAATAAATGAATGTCAATTATGGTATTTTTAGGTTTTTGCATAAAACGTGTTTCTCAGTAGACGGAATTGGGGTTTGCAATGATTGGGCGGCACCGGGTGTATGTAGCTCTTGAACATAACCACGTCTTCAAAAGTAAACGAATGGATTTATGTTATAGAATCTTTTCAGATTCATTTGAACTGAGTAGTCGTAGTTTTAAAGAATGTATTACCCTCCTAGATTCTAAGGAATCTATAAGAGACTTGTCTTGAGCATTCGGCCACTGCTGTGTGAAAAAAAATTGATTGAAAGTAAAATCGCGAAAAATAAATAGTAAGCAAAAGTTGTATACACAAAACATTTATCCCCTTTCCTCATTTTGTGCTACAAAGAGCAGAGTTTAAATAATTAAAAGCAAAAATCGCAACTTAAAATTTAACACTCCCCTCATCGGCACCCTTCTACAGAAATAAGAGTTGTCTTCTTGGCCGTTAAAATTTAGTAGTAATATTATTTATGGTGGTTAGCAGCGTTCAGATAGGGTGATAGCTACCGTAACGATGGGCAAATTGAATTATTTCAACTTCATCTCTGCCACAGCCAAAGGCGTTAAGTAAATAAATACGCAATTAAATATTATTGGCTGACAAGTTATGCCTTCCAGCCGTGACTTACTACAATACATTCTGATAAATATATATTTAACGAAAGTTAATGCAAATTTATTGTGTGAGCAAGCACCCACTGAGAATTGGAAAATAACAACAACTTCTGCAATGAAGTCTACAACAATTTAGAGAGACAAGCTACACCATTGACACGGCTTTACCATGTACTATAGCAGATCAAATGCCTGTATAGAAGAAAACATCACACCAACTCCACCACTTTTTAGATGAATCAAAAATGCTAGAGCACAACGTGAGGCGAGTAGTCAGTCAAGCAGAAGTTCGAAACTCGAAACTTTATCGTCCTTTCACATTTTAGCTCAATGCGTCGCGAAATTATTTATTACCCGTATTGTTAGACACGGCCAGAGACCGGACGGTGCACTGCGGATACAAATGCCGCGAAAGTTGTCACTTTGTGCAGGTGAAAGTTTAGCGACAGCCATAATCCATAGAAATAAATCAGCGACAATGAAATCCATTCGCTTACCAATGCATGAAAGGGAATCCCGACGGAGCTTTTGTAAATGGCAACTTTCGGTGAAAGTAGGGCAACGTTATACATAATGGGTATGCGTAGGTATATACCTAATTCAGGTAGGTGGAATGCGCAAATTAATGGGTTAGGTATAGTACATGTGACCGAAATAACCATTTAAGCATATATTTACTATACAGCCGAACAGACTTCGATGAGAAAGCAAAATTGTACTCCTTGGAAAGTTTTGAAACTAAAGACGTGCAGGCTATTGCTTCAATCTTCAACTGTAACGGGTGATTTTTTTGAGGTTAGGATTTTCATGCAGTAGTATTTGACAGATCACGTGGGATGTCAGACATGGTGTCAAAGAGAAAGATGCTCAGTATGCTTTGACATTTCATCATGAATAGACTTACTAACGAGCAACGCTTGCAAATCATTGAATTTTATTACCAAAATCAGTGTTCGGTTCGAAATGTGTTTCGCGTCCGTGTCCGATGAGCGATGAGGCTCATTTCTGGTTGAATGGCTACGTAAATAAGCAAAATTGCCGCATTTGGGGTGAAGAGCAACCAGAAGCCGTTCAAGAACTGCCCATGCATCCCGAAAAATGCACTGTTTGGTGTGGTTTGTACGCTGGTGGAATCATTGGACCGTATTTTTTCAAAGATGCTGTTGGACGCAACGTTACGGTGAATGGCGATCGCTATCGTTCGATGCTAACAAACTTTTTGTTGCCAAAAATGGAAGAACTGAACTTGGTTGACATGTGGTTTCAACAAGATGGCGCTACATGCCACACAGCTCGCGATTCTATGGCCATTTTGAGGGAAAACTTCGGACAACAATTCATCTCAAGAAATGGACCCGTAAGTTGGCCACCAAGATCATGCGATTTAACGCCTTTAGACTATTTTTTGTGGGGCTACGTCAAGTCTAAAGTCTACAGAAATAAGCCAGCAACTATTCCAGCTTTGGAAGACAACATTTCCGAAGAAATTCGGGCTATTCCGGCCGAAATGCTCGAAAAAGTTGCCCAAAATTGGACTTTCCGAATGGACCACCTAAGACGCAGCCGCGGTCAACATTTAAATGAAATTATCTTCAAAAAGTAAATGTCATGAACCAATCTAACGTTTCAAATAAAGAACCGATGAGATTTTGCAAATTTTATGCGTTTTTTTTTTTTAAAAAGTTATCAAGCTCTTAAAAAATCACCCTATATTAAACATGTATACGATAGTGACTTTAATTTTAAATTATGGATGTATGCTGTTTAGTATTTTTGTATGTATATAAATGAATGTTTAAGAAAGTTTCATAGATGATAAGCACAACAGTCAGTCAGTCCATATTGTGTACACAATACCATATTCACATTGCAAAGAACGCTTTTCAAAACCACCAAACACTGTAACATCCGACTCGAGTGGAGTTACTTTCCATACTCTCATAAAATGTTTGACAGAACACACAGGTGAGAGCAATATGTGAGTGCATATAAATTTCAACTGCATCTGCACTCAGGAATTTCTTATTCGTTCTTACTATAGTTTTAAATATGTACAGTAGATGTTATATTTATATTTAAGTGATAAGTAGCTTAATTGTACATACATATACTTGTATAGATATGTTTAAGTGGGATATACGTATAAGTATATATGATACAGTATTCCCACTTGAACAATATATTCGAAGATTGTAACTTGCATTGGACAATAATCTATGTCAAATTTCTTGAAGATAACTAAAAAACATTTTCGTATAATGATTTGATAGTGATCGGTCGATTTATATGTCGTCTGTGTGCTATAGTGATCTAGTACCGGCGACTCTGACAAATAAGCAGCTTAAATTGAATATATATACATACAGTAGATAGAAAAAGTTAGGACATTTTATTGAACGAAATATTTTTATCATTGAGATCATATTTCAAAGTATCTAACTAAAGAAATATTAAAACCAACATAAATTTCCTTGTTTTTGTAAAAAGTAAACATAAACACATACAGTAAATTGCACGTAGAAAAAATAAGTTATTAAATTGTTTAATATATTATTTCATATCGCTAGTTGTCACAATGGAGGATGAAGTCATGTGTAGAAGTTCACGCAAGTGAGGAAAGTTCTCTGATCGCCATTCACTTGGGGGTGGCCAGAAACGATTCTTTTACATATGATTCAAGCAGCTCACGACTTCCGGTCTTTGACCAAGTATCCTCTGGGAGGCCTAAGAACACCCGTTTGAAGGCGAGCTAAAGTGAGAAGGCGAAATATTTCCTACTTAGGGTTGTGCGCTTGGTTTGGGACCCGCCACTTAAAAACCGCCCCCAATGAAAAAGTTTAAACAACCTCGGATAAGTGACCCCCCTTTTGATGACGACCATGGCAAACGAATTAAGGACTATGATTTGAGGGCATGCACCTGGAATGTCCGGTCCCTTAATTGGGAAGGTGCCACTGCCCAGCTGGTTGATGTCCTCGTGAAAATAAAGGCTGACATCACCGCCGTCCATGAAATGCGATGGACGGGCCAAGGACAGAGACAAGTAGGTCCTTGTGACATTTACTACAGTGGCCATATAAAGGAGCGCAAGTTTGGTGTTGGATTCGTGGTGGGAGAGAGACTCCAACGCCGAGTACTATCATTCACTCCTATGAATGAACGTCTAGCCACAATCCGCATCAAAGCGAGGTTCTTCAAAATATCGCTGATTTGTGCCCACGCCCCGACGGAAGAGAAGGACGATGAGACCAAAGAAGCCTTTTATGAGTGCTTGGAGCGCACTTATGAGAGATGCCCCCGCCACGATGTCAAAATCGTGCTTGGCGACTTTAACGCCAGGGTGGGCAAAGAAGGTATCTGTGGCACTACGGTCGGTAAATTCAGCCTCCACGAGGAAACATCCCCAAATGGGTTGAGGCTGATCGACTTCGCCGGGGCCCGAAATATGGTTATATGTAGTACTAGATTCCAGCATAAGAAGATTCATCAAGCTACCTGGCAGTCTCCGGATCGAAAAACCTCCAACCATATCGATCATGTTGTGATAGACGGAAGACACGTCTCCAGTGTTTTAGATGTGCGTGCGCTCCGAGGTCCTAACATCTTCCTCGGACCACTATATTGTTGCAGCCAAAATTCGCACCCGCCTCTGTGCAGCAAAAAACGCACGCCAACAAGCACAAGGAAGGTTCGACGTCGAGAAGCTGCAATCACAACAGACAACCGAACGATTTTCTACTCGGCTTGCACTCCTACTCTCTGAGAGCACTCGTCAACAACTCGGTATAAGGGAACTGTGGGACGGCATTTCAAACTCCTTACGTACAGCTGCAACCGAAAAAATTGGTTTTCGGAAAGTGCAAAATAACAGCTGGTACGACGAGGAGTGCCGTGTCGCCGCGGAGAGAAAACAGGCTGCCTACCTCGCAACGTTACGATCGACCACAACACGTGCGGGATGGGATAGATACCGAGAGTTAAAGAGGGAAGCGAGACGCATTTGTAGACAGAAAAAGAAAGAGGCCGAAATGCGTGAGTACGAAGAGCTTGATAGGCTGGCCGACAGGGGTAATGCTCGAAAATTCTACGAAAAGATGCGGCGACTTACAGAAGGTTTCAAGACCGGAACATACTCTTGTAGAACCCGCAAAGGTGATCTAGTCACCGATGCCCAAAGCATACTTAAATTACGGAGGGAACACTTCTCCAGCCTGCTGAATGTCAGTGAACGTACAACGCCAGGAGAAGGCGAACCCGATTCCCCAATCGATGACGATGGAGCAGACGTTCCACTGCCCGACCATGAAGAGGTTCGAATAGCAATTGCCCGCCTGAAGAACAACAAAGCGGCAGGGACCGACGGATTGCCGGCCGAGCTATTAAAACACGGCGGCGAAGAACTGGTAAGGAGCATGCATCAGCTTCTTTGTAAAACATGGTCGGACGAAAGCATGCCCAACGATTGGAAATTAAGTGTGCTATGCCCAATCCATAAAGAAGGAGACCCCACAATCTGCGCCAACTACCGTGGGATTAGCCTCCTCCACATCGCATATAAGGTTCTGTCGAGCGTATTGTGTGAAAGATTAAAGCCCACCGTCAACAAACTGATTGAACCTTATCAGTGTGGCTTTAGACCTGGCAAATCAACCACCGACCAGATATTCACCATGCGCCAAATCTTGGAAAAGACCCGTGAAAGGAGAATCGACACGCACCACCTCTTCGTCGATTTCAAAGCTGCTTTCGACAGCACGAAAAGGAACTGCCTCTATGCCGCGATGTCTGAATTTGGTATCCCCGCATAACTAATACGGCTGTGTAAACTGACGTTGAGCAGCACCAAAAGCTCCGTCAGGATCGGGAAGGACCTCTCCGAGCCATTCGATACCAAACGAGGTTTCAGACAAGGCGACTCCCTATCGTGCGACTTTTTCAATCTGCTGCTGGAGAAAATCATTCGAGCTGCAGAACTGAATCGAGCAGGTACAATCTTTTATAAGAGTGTACAGCTATTAGCGTATGCCGATGATATTGATATCCATACTTAACAAGGAAGCAACACAAATGGGTCTGGCAGTGAACGAGGGCAAGACGAAATATCTCCTGTCATCAAACAAACAGTCGTCGCACTCGCGACTTGGCTACCACGTCACTGTTGACAGTCATAACTTTGAAGTTGTAGATAAAATCGTCTATCTTGGAACCAGCGTAAACACCAACAATGATGTCAGCCTGGAAATCCAACGCAGGATTTCTCTTGCCAACAGGTGCTACTTCGGACTGAGTAGGTAATTGAAAAGTAAAGTCCTCTCTCGACGAACAAAAACCAAACTCTATAAGTCGCTCATAATTCCCGTCCTGCTTTACGGTGCAGAGGCTTGGACGATGACAACAACCGATGAGTCGAACTTAAGAGTTTTCAAGAGAAAGGTCCTGCGAAAGATTTATGGTCCTTTGCGCATTGGCCTCGGCGAATATCGCATTCGATGGAACGATGAGCTGTACGAGATATACGACGACATTGACATAGTTCAGCGAATTAAAAGACAGCGGCTACGCTGGCTAGGTCATGTTGTCCGGACGGATGAAAACACTCCAGCTCTGAAAGTATTCGACGCAGTACCCGCCGCGGGAAGCAGAGGAAGAGGAAGACCTCCACTCCGTGGAAGGACCAAGTGGAGAAGGACCTGGCTTCGCTTGGAATATCCAATTGGCGCCACGTAGCGAAGAGAAGAAACGAGTGGCGCGCTGTTGTTGACTCGGCTATAATCGCTTAAGCGGTGCCTACGCCAGTAAAGAAGAAGAAGAAGTTGTCACAATCATTGTTGCGTGAAGTTGACAATCTTCAAACACTCATTTTGAGGAAAATTATTCCTAACGTTATGGATGCAGTTCTTCAAATCAGTCAGGTTTGGCGGTTTCTCTTCAGATATTCGCAACTTAAGGAATGCTCAAGCATTTTCAATTAGTGGCCAATCAGGACTTTGAGGACCTCATTTCAATACACACACGTTTTCATTTTGATGGCTTTTGCCGGTGACCCTCGTGGATAGCATGTTCCTTTAAATTATTTAAATAATTCAAGGATTACATCCCCTTTTCAACCGAATTAATTGTGGGTAAAGTGCACTTGTATGATAGTTCTTGTTGGAGTGAGCGCCAAACGTAAACCATACCCTGGGAATAACGAAGCCGATTTATCTGTCCAGAGCACTTTGTGACAAAAGTTTCAGATTTTAAGATGTGCTCTTTATAAAATGCCTGTCGTTTGTTCTTGTTTGCCTCATTAAAGTAGTGCATTTTTCTTGCAACGCGGCCATGCTCTAAAAAATGGCCTCAATGTTACAAAATATTAAAAAAAACGAAAGCTTTACTTACCAATTTAATTTCAAAATTTATAAAATAAATAATTCTTGCACCTTTAACTCTTTTTTCTTATTTTAATATGAAAAACACTAATTACTGCATTTGAGGACTTATTTATTCCACGCTTTGACAATGAGCATTTTTATATAATGCCACGCAAATTTCTTACCAGACACCCGGTCGCCACTATAATCATTAATTGCGATTCTTTGATAACGATACTTTCCGAACATAAACAAAAAAATTTGTTATTCGATATAGCGAAAAAGTATAGACCATTCAAAACAGCGTTGGTTGCTTGGTAACTTACTTTTTCTGCTTACTGTATGTACTAGACCTAATGAAATAGCGCTAGTATAATTTCAATCTTCACCTTTTAACCCATCACTGATAAGTTGAGAGCGTTTCATTTCTTTCACTTTGCATACAATAATATAAAATAAATAAAAATTAAAAAAAAAAACTTATGTATTGACATTGTGTATTTGGAGATTACAGATTAAAAATCTCAAATTTAGCTTTTAATGAATAAAAGGCACGAGTATTTCGCCCCTAACATACTTTAAAGAGATTTGTGATTCATGCAAGACTGACTGATAATTGACTGAGAAAAATTATTTAAACTGAAAAGATTTGCATTACGATTTTATTTAACTAAATATATTTCAATAAACAGAAGAAAAAGACCACAATTCCCATAGTATTTGAGTTTATGGAATTAACTGAAACCGAAGTCACTAGTTGTATAGTATTATAGTATTTTATTTATTCCCTGCAACTAAAGGTATTTTCCGCTCTCAAATATGCTTGAACAAGTGTCTTTAATGCACAACTCGTAGAAATGTCCTCACAGGTGTCTTGGGCACACGTTTTAGACACTCTTCGCATTTCACAAATGGGATAACCATCTCCTCTACATGAATAGTCATTCATATGAAATATGTTATTAAAAGCCTGAAGATGAAGGCAGTCCTCTTCTTTGTAATTGTCTGGCTGTCCTGCAGCAAATTTCGTATAAATCATGGGCCGTCCAGTGCTGAGTGAGACATATCTGCCTTCTTCTGCCAAATCGGTACCACCAATCCAAAAGTATTTACCTATTAGTCCATTTGTGGTCAAATAGAAGTTGAGATCGTTCAATTCGGTTTCAGAATCGACTGTGGCCAAATCACTGTTATATGTTTGACAGAGGTGCGCGGCCGCGAACCAATTCATCTAAAACGAATAGAAAATTAAAGGCAAATGCACTTTACTGTGTATCTAGCACACGTTCATAATTACCTTTGCACCAGTAAATACTATATAGTACTTTCCGCCAATTCTCTTGAACGGGTGGGTATTACTTGATATTTCTAAAACTTTGAAAAATATATTTAGCATTCGTGGTTCAGCTGGGTGCATGCCTCATGTCGCTTTAACCCACCATCATTTTGAGCATCTGACAAATCGCCTACAAAGCACAACAGCAAAATGAAATACTTGGCTTTCATTCTAGAACCGATTTCTACCGATCACTGTATTGCAAAAAGCAGCCGTATGTGCGAACTCAGCGCGTCGTGCTGAAATACTAAATGTTATCATGGGTTAGTAAACATATTATATGTAATTTATATGTATAGCTACAGACAGATGCAGTGAATTAAGTTGTGTGTGTACGGTCATAACAAAGGTCTGCCGATTCTCAACAGACATTGCACAAGCATTCCTTTTACAAGAACCGTTACCTTTTATAACGGTATTAACCTTCAAGAAGTTGCGCGTAGTCTTTTCGACCACCCTTGGTGAATAAAGTATTATAATTTTTGTGTATATAATCCCAGATATTTGGTAGCTCTAGTAGCTTGAGGTTAGTGCATTTCCAATCGAATGCACTATTTCCGTCTCTTTTTAACGCTTGTCGACTGTTTATAGCGAGCATATACTTCAGTTGCCTCTCGTCGTCGAAAAAACTACGCGCGCCTGACGTCTTTTAGTTTACGCGCGACTCTCTGTGCACATTTCCTGATATAATAAGTGTTGCAGTTATTGGTAAAAATGGCTAAAACAAGAATAAGTGAAAGTGAAATAATGAAATTTCTGCTAGAGGAAGATGATGAAAGTGATGAAACTTTAAGTGATGAAGGATCAGAAGTCTCTGACCACTTATCTGATGTGGAATGTGATGAGGAATCAGAAATATCTGAATGAAGACCAGATGTGGAATCTGATGAAGAAATTGAACATTCAAACGAAGAAAGTAACTCAGAAGAGGAAAACATTTCTTTGGCTGATAGAGCTGTATACTTCATGGCACGTGATAATGTTACAAAATGGAAAAAATCAAATAGTGATAGAGTCAGGTATCCACCCCATAATATTCTGACTCAAGAGGCTGGTGTTCTTGGAAAAGGCATGGGCGTAACAACATCTATAAAAGCATGGAATTTGTTCATATGCGATAAAATTATAACGACAGTAGTAAAATATACCAACGAATTTATACAGAAAAAAGAAAGCGCATACTCCAGAGTTCGAGATTGTAAAACTACCGATTCTGTTGAGATTCGGGTCCTGTTCGGATTATTATATATTGCTGGAACCTTACGAATGTCTCTTGGAAACTTGAAGGATGTGTATAGTGATGCTACTGGTATTGCCATATTTCCAAATACTATGCCTTTGAAAAGGATGAAATTTCTTCTAAACTCTCTCCGGTTTGATGATGCATCCACAAGAAGTTTTCACCGAGCCCAAGATAAAGCTGCGCCCATACGAGAAGTGCTGAATATGTTCACAGAAAATTGCTTTTCTCCTTATTCTTTTAGTAAGAATGTTGTAATAGATGAAATGATATGCGGATTCCGCGGAAAATGTCCTTTTAGACAATACAACAAATCAAAACCTGACAAATATGGGCTAAAGATTTATGCACTAGTGGATTCAAAAAACTTTTACACGTTGAATATTGAGCTTTATGCTGAGAGACAACCAGAAGGACCGTTTCAAATCAGTAATTCAGGAAGTGATGTTGTAAAAAGGTTAATTTCACCAATTTCTGGAACCGGACGAAATTTGACCATTGATAACTGGTTCACCAGCATTCCTTTCGTAAAAGATTTAGCCACAAATGATAAAATGTCTGTTGTTGGCACTTTGCGTAAAAATAAAAAATAAATTCCCCCGTGTTTCATTGCGAAGGGAAAGCCAATTCTAGTCAATTTGGGTTTTCAAATATTTTTACCCAGGTATCGTATGTACCTAAAAAGAACCGATCTGTTGTTCTGATTTCATCACTTCATCGTACAGCTGAAATTGACACCAGCACTAACGAGAAACGAAAACCAGCTATTATAACTTTTTACAACAAAACAAAAGATGGAGTTGATGAAGTAGATAAAAAGGTTAAACTGTATTCCGTATCAAGGAAGTGCAATAGGTGGCCATTGACACTCTTTTTTCGCTTGCTAAATACAACCAGAAGGACCAATATTCTCAAAAATGCCCATTGTTGACTTCTGTAATGTTGCTGAGTTCCCTTCTTATTAAAAAGAAAAACATTTTGGTCTGCGCATTATCAACTCCACCATAAAATACACTGAGGCGTTCCCTTAGCTTCCACTAATCCAATTAACTTTTGAAGTTGTTGAACGGTTTGGGATATCTTAAGGGAACTACTTTCCTACTTGCATGATTAGAATATAATTATATACTTGCAGATTACAGCACAATCTAATTTGGCACCTGCTGTTAGTTAATCAATTTCGTCATTAAATACTGAATTATAGCTGTTTAGTTCAAAGATATTTTTCGTTCGTCGATTTATGGAGGAAGCCTACGCCTGTTCCTAGTTTGCCATTTGATCCGTAAAATACATAGACCATGTGCTGTCGATAATTATTCCAATGACTTTCAGAGCATTTTTATACTCTCGCAACTTGCCCTCTAAGGGGTTTAATGAACTTATCTCAGCAGCTACTCAGTCTATTTCAACCAAACTTTCAAAAACGTCTTTATTTGCTGTGAAAATCAGTTAAATCAGACGACGGTTTATTTTCACGCTTTTACATAAGTTAACTTAAAAACTACTAAAACTAGGATAATTAAATATGTCAAAGATATTGAATTTAACATCAGGAAAGGTTTATAGAAGCCGGTGTCAAAATTGGAAAATGGGCGTGACGCCGCTTACCTAAAAGTAAAACGTACCTACTCTACCCATTTCACCCAAATTAGGCAGGTATCATTTTCCAGAAACTCCTATATTATAGAATAATAATAAGCAAAATGAAACCATACATAAGCAAAATCATACATACCTTAATGAAAATCAGAGAGTATCAATTTTTGAGAATAATATGTCGTAAAACAAAAAAAAAGGATAAAATTGGGTAAGTACTGTCCTTAACTCATATAGCTTAACCGTTTATGCTGGTAAATGTATACATACATGTGCGCTTATTAATATGATATCCATTTCACAAAAAAATCCTCTGGACCGAATCATCGCCTGCGATATGCTGCTGAAACGGAAGGAACTCGACGCATTTTTGAAGCGATGGTGATTGGCGAAGAAAACTGGATCACATACGACAATATCAAGCGAAAACGGTTATGGTCGAAGGCCGTTGAATCGTCTCAAACAGTGGCCAAGCCGGGATTGACCGCCAGGAAGGTTTTGCTGTGTATTTGATGGGATTGGAAGGGAATCATCCACTAAGAGCTGCTACCATATGGCCAACCGCTTAATTCTCCCATCTACAGCGAGCAACTGGACCGTTTGAAGCAGGTGATCGACCAGAAGCGTCCAGAATTGGCCAACAGGAAGAGTGTAGTGTTCCACCAGGACAACGCCAGACCACAAGCTTCGTTGATGACTCATCAGAAGCTACGAGAGCTTAGGATGGGAGGTTTCATCGCATCCACCATATAGCCCGGACATAACGTTAAATGATTAACACCTATTCCTATCCATGGCGAACGCCCTTGTTGGTGTAAAGTTGAACTCAAAAGAGGCTTGTGAAAAGTGGCTGTCCGTGTTCTTTGCTAATGAGGAGGGGGCTTCTACGAGGGGGGCATTATGAAGTTGCTGTCTAGAAGGAAACAGATTATAGAACGAAACGGCGCATGTTTGAACTAAATCCGATCACTGTAGCACTTTTTATAAAGCATTGAATAAAGAACAAAAATGCGGAAGGGAAATATTTGACAACCTAATATATGTTATTAAGACACCGAATATGTTTATATTCTTCTCACCCTTTCGTCGAATAATGGACGTTAAATGGACGTAATGGACGTCTTTCGCGACATTTTTCAATATGCTTGTGTATTAGTACTATCAACATCTGAATATTTCCCAGGCATTGAATTTTGCGAGGGTACAAAATGTTCGGTAACATGGCATGAATATATTATTTGCTTAAAAAGTAGCGCGCCAACATAGCGAGCAGTGAAAGGCGAATCGATGGCGGCTTTGATTGCATTGACTACTTACGTCTGCACCGTGTGTATGCAAAAAGTAAATTAGCAATTTATTGTGTAAAGAGATCTACTCATATTTGTGACCCCAATTGATATGGGTCACTCACAGTCACGTCCGCTCGAATATATTATATTCACACAAATTTGTATACAATTACGTATTGCAATCATTCCCAATTCCAAACATTCACCGCAACTCGTGGAAAAACTCAAAAAGTAATTTACGTTTGCGATAAACAAAGATCACAATCCAAACTTAAGACATCTGCCAATAAATCTCGCCATTAATTCAAAACCTTATGCTGGCAACCTTCGAAAAGCCAAAAAAAAAGCAACAACTGCCAAATGTGATTTCGCTGCGGAATTGGCATTAAATTGCCGAGGACGCCCACATGAGAACAGTTACAGCGCATAATATATACACACCTATACCATAGATAAAAAGCTGCACATGCTCACGCACTGCAGCTTTTGTATTTAGACAATTTGTAAATGTTGCAGCGAATTTCACGCGCTCGCGTAACATGTTGAGCCCCACTTTGAAACGTGTTACCGCAAACATAAAAATTGTTGACATAAATCTATTTGTTGGTGCTGCCTTTGTGTGTTCTTCTTGTTCCGCTTTTTAGCGCTTCTTTCGTTTTGCTTGTTTTCCTTATCTGCCCAACATCGGAATCAGATTTTTTTCGCATGCACAGAGTTATAGTGATTTTTCGGTTTTTTTGTCTTCTTATTTGATGTATTGGTTTGCGTAGCATATTTTTTGGCGCATCAGCATAGCGCACATATATTTCCAGCATTTTGGCTCATTGCACTCATTTCATTTCGTGCGGCACATTTTGTTTTGCACAGAAAAATTATTGCTTTTCGCCCTTGAGGTGGCCGCATTTGTTGGCGTTGTTGTTGTGATGCTTCAATGTTCGTAATGGTCGGACGGCCTTTTTTTGCGGCTTGCCTTGTTTTGATGATGTTTCATTTGATTGCTGGTCGCTGGTTGATATCGCGCTATTTGTTGAATCTGCCGCTGCTGTTGTTATTGTTGTTGTAGTATCTGATGGTCCGGCTGCTGCTGAAGATTGCCTTCACGTTTTTTGTTGTTGTTACGCATTTTGTTCAACGCATTTCCGCTGATTTATGTCTATGTGCGTGTATATTTATGGGGCTGTATGTGTGTGTTCTGCGCTTTGTCCGACGCCCGCTTTGCCACGAGTTTATTTATTGTCCGCCCAGTTCAAGCTGTTTGTCCACTGTTTGTTCATCGCTGGCATTCATTCTGTTTTTTTAGCGTGCTTGCCTTCCCCCGCCCGCTTTAAACAACAAGCCCATACCGGAAAAAATACGCCCTCCAATTTTGCTTCGACTTTATTCCGTTGGTGTCTGCGGGCAACTGGAATGTATTCGAACATATCGTTTTACTCGATTTTTATCGCGAAAGGTGTTTATTTTACTTTTTAGCTTCATGAAAAACTTTGTGGAAATACTTCATATTCACGAATTTCGTTTCGCTTTATCGTCCTCGTTTACGCGTTACACCTGCGCGCTGAAAACTAAAATACACGCAACGAAATGTTGATGTATGCCCAAGATGAAACGGCAGCAACTTCGCAATAACCCACAATTCTACATTCTAGTATAAGAAAACGCCATTTGTATGAAATGGAATACTATTGAAGAAAAACATGGAAATATTTTCATTTACAAGCAATATGATCCACCGTATCAAAATCGGTAACTGCTTGGAGCACTTATCTTTAGGTTTGAACATGCTAATAATTTTTTTAAGTAAAACAACTTTTCTCGAACGGAAAACTTTAAACTACCATATATCGGCCACGACGGATCGTGGAGAATTATTGAGCATCGAAAGGTAAACTGAGCAGGTGTAGTCAAAACGTTAAAGAGAAAAGTGGGAACATATGAATCGAAAGAGTTAATGTATATGATATACCACTATGCCTATCGCGAAAATCTATACTTTGAAATGTCTTTTACAATGTACAGCAAAGTAGTCTTAAAATCAGGCCCTCCTCGCTGTAAACGTCCTCTAATGAACCTAAAGTTGACAATATATAAAATTATGAATATTACCCACATACTCGTATTCACTAATAACAGGAATGAGTGCATGTAAAACCATTCTAGCGATTGAATCATATCGGATGTGGACTTATTAAAAGGTGTTTACACTAATATTAGTAAATTTTTCTAAGCCTTAATTGTTTAAACAAATAAAAATTGCAAACAGTTTTTTCAACAATTGCTATATTTTAAGTCAATCATATTAAATAACAAAACTTACATAAAATTAAGCCACAACGTGAACCTTTCATAATCCGTTTTTATATTGGTTATTCGTTCCAAAGATATCAGCCTTATCGTAAACTTCGTATGAAAATCATTGCCAATTATTTTTATTTTCACGCGAATGAAAAATTCGCATCCCAAATTTCGTGTGAAATGTTCGAATTTCGATTATGCTATTGTGAACTTCGGCAAGCTGTCACATATTTTTTTGATTTACCGGCATTGAAGTACAAATAACTTTGTAAATATGTAAAACCAATTGTGTGACACGTGTTTTCATTTTTAATTGTACATCGTGCATATTTTTTTGATCGAGTCCGTATGTATATATGTATATTTCAAGGAACAATGGATTAAAAAAATTTAATGAACTCACTTTGGATAATTACCTTTTTTCATTCTGAAATCGATTTTGCTGTTGGCCCCTTACTGTTGGAAGAATCATGTAATTTCATTCAAATTACATACACCTTGTCCTTGGTCAATATATCAGTTTTATAATAGAAATTCTTAGGGAATCCTGATAGTAGTTTGTATGTTTACTACAAATGGGTTGAATCCAGTCAATATTTTACATTGCCTCTATATGCCTAACACAACGATTTTCGAACTCACACTTATGCCGTATATATCGGCCAATCTGTGAGTTAGTTTTATGAAACTCTGAAAACTTGTGTTTCTTATAACGATGCATATTTATGATTCGAATGCATAAAATCAGATGAAAACTCGCTGTAAACTCCAAATAACTAACATGCCGTATTTACTTGAAAGTGTTAACCCGGCCTTAATTCTTGTACGTTGCAAGATTGTAAAATAATCGGTTATACCCGAACTAAGCCTTTCCTTACTTGATTATAAAGCTTCTAAAGTTAATATGTAATGCGAGATCTTGGTATTTGTGACTTGTTGTTGTAGTTAGAATGTTATGTTTACTTAGCATACGAATGTGAAGCAGTTATTCTAGCAAAACTGAAAAGAAGCAAGCTTGTACAAGCATATACTTGTACTATACATATATACATATGTACCTCAAAGTTGAAAATTTAAATTTTCTTAATCCGTCAATGACCATTAACTTATTTTCATAGCACAATTGCATTTACGAAAAAATAAAAATAAATATGATACTGAGCACAGTATAAAAAATAACATTTTTTTGCTATTTTTCTAACCATTTAATTCATCGAAAACAGCTTGTTTTTGTCTAGACTTGAATGTCAATGAACGCAGAAGTACAAATTGGGCTTGTTACTAAAACGTTATGAATTGGGAAATTCTTGATACTATTGAAAAGAAACATTCTTAGCTGGAAGAAGAAAATCGTTAGCTCCATATAAAAATATAAAATAAGAAAAGAAAAAACGTTAACATCGGTTGCACCGAAGATTCGATACTTTTCACAAATACAAAAGAGTTCTTAGAAAACTTAGATCGGTCAGTTTATGTGACAGCTGTATGCTCGATATGAAAAATTTCTTCGGAGATTACATCGATGTCTTTGAAAGTAACACATGCCGCTTTTCTTACAAATATCACTTCATTTCGGTTGTTTTGTTTGTATGGCAGCTATGTGCCATGGTGGTGCGATATAGGCCGTTCAAACAAACGAGCAATTTCTTGGTGAAAGACGACAGACGAATAAGGTAAATTGACTTCGCTCTCTGATCATTATTATATACACTTTACAAAGTCCTCTATATAGCTTCCTATTGGTTGTTAAAAGTAATTGGCAAATTATATGTAGTATGATTTATTCAGGGTACAAAAATGTGTCGTATTTGTTGTTGTATCAGAAAGAATACAAAGAAAAGCTAGGTACTCTTGAGGCTAAAAGTGTGTATAGTATAATCAATTCTTCCAGAACGCCATTTGAAGCCCGCATCTGTATGAAATATGCGGTTTACTGATATAATTTTATTTTTGTTCAGAATATTATTTTCTCTAGCATTTATTCAATCCATGGTAAGTACTAGATTAACTATCAGAAAATTTCCAATCAGGAAAAGTACGTTAAAACTCACGGAAGTTAACGGTATTTGCCGTTACGAAATTTCTAATGAGAAACATTCACATATAGTAATATATGTACTACAAAATTTTGCGATTTAAAAGACCCTGTGCAAAACGGCAATATAATAAGACTAATTTATTAAATATTAAAATATTTTGAAAAAACTCATAACTTTGCATTATATTTTTGCATGCTAAAGATGCATTTATAAAATACAATACTTTTGGACTCGTTATCGTCGAATAATTTATTTCGAATTTATTGTTAGTTTATCTTGCTAATTTCATTCAAAAAATTTCTGGTGGGTGTGTTGAAAGTTAAATACTTTGTACTTTAATACACACATTTACGCGAAGTAACATTGCAGCCACATAAATAACCAAATATAAATATGTATAAATAAATATAGAATCCCACGGACAGACATGTTACCTTTCAGTGTGAATTGCAGGTGTTGTTGGCAGCCATTTTGGAATTGGTTGGCATTTGCGTCAGAATTTGTAATTTAAATAACAGTATGTGTAATTATTTAACTTTACAGTAGCAATGCTGAAAGGCTTTCACAAAATGCTTATATTTAATATTGAATGTTTAAATATCACTACGATTTGCAACGATATTTGAAAGTCAGGATTATTGATGGTATTTATTGCATTGATGTTGTTGGTTACATTAAACCAAATTTTGTAGAGTAGGTGCAATATTCACTTAACTAACAGTTAAATTTAATAACTTACCAAACTTATCTTCAATTTAAGCGTGTAAGGAAACGCTGAGTGAGAGTGTAGCGAACATTTCATACTCTCACATCTAACTAGCTTAAACGATGGCTTCGCATGCCCCCAAACATTTTCGTATACTTTGCTACACTATGTTGAAGTTTCTCCGTCCAAAATAAGTTACTTGCATCAAATTCTAAATGCGTCATATTGCATATAGTCTTTGTTTTATACTTTATAGTAACGCCTAGCTGATTTGACAGAAAACTAAGCATATTTTTATAATATTCTTTTTCGGGAAATTCCACTAATTATTTGGTGTATTCGGTTGGGTATCAGCTTCTAGCTTCTTGCCTTCCTGTTAACTGAAATTGTTTGACTTCTCAGAACATTTGTTTCCCGTGTCTGTGATAAACTTCTGTAGAGACTTATTTATGCTTTGGTGGCATTTTCTTTAAAAAAATTTTAACAAACAACAAATATATTTGTTAAATTTAAAAAATTATAAATTTTCATATTTGTTTACTAACCATTAAATCTTAACAATCCGTTAAAAAAAATGTTTTTTATACTCTTAATAATAAGTGAATATCCTGGGTCCTTTGTAATACCACTATGTAAGTTGGCACAAAGTTTCGTGATGTCTAGTTGAGTAGTTTTGGTGCGTAAAAAACAAATTGAAATTTTAAACTGTGACAAAAAAGTACTCGGAAATGCAAAATATATATTTAATCATCAATATTGATTTTACAAAATTTAGATGGAGCCCAATCTGGTGAACACGTTGGTTAATCGATGGTATTTATTCCGTTTTTGGCTTTAAATTCGGTCACAATCATGGCTCGAAGTGATGATGCATTATCATCGTGTAAAATCCATTAATGTTCTCACGTAAACGCCTCAATACGGCCAAATACAACTCCTTATTAACATTCTGACTTTCGGAACAAATTGATGATGCACCAAACCACGAATATCGAAAAAACAATTAGCATAATTTTGATTTATTTTTTGGTTTTCATGTCAAAATCATAAACCCATTGCTCATCGGCAGTTGTAATGCTCTCAATGAATATGGTATCGGAATTCACACGACCAAGCATGTACATAGAGACCTGTTCACGACACACTTGTAGAAAAAAATTCAGCTTTATCGCCGTTGAACGGACTCGCGAGAGATATCGAGTTCTCTTGCCATCTCTCTAACACTTGTCTAACGATTTTCAAGCACCATATCCTTAACTTTTGCGTCTTCAATGATCTCGTGACCGTCTTTGAAGGCTTTGTACTAATCGTAGGCTTGTGTTTTCTACTGAATAACCGTAAGCCTTTTACAACATTCGCAACGATTCCTCATCTGGTTAGAAATACAAAATTTGAGACAAATTCTTTATTCGCTATTTTTATCCATTGTAAAAATAACAACGCACTACTGAGGTGTACCCTTAAGCAGCTGGTGTAAACAAACTGGTTGACAAATCGCCCATATTTGGCATAGTAATTAAGACTATCACGTAGCAAAATATATTTTGCGAAATATCATTTACCCGGGGAATATAATTACAATTTCCGTGTGCTTTTTTGTCACAGTATATAATATGGTTTAGTATGGATATTGCATATAATACCCTCAAATGATTAAAGAAGTCTGTTGCAAACATACTTAAACAATTTTTTTGATGAACCATTGTAGATCTGTGCATCCCTTCCCTATGTACTAGTGACTAAAACAAGTTTGTAACGTTGTTCATCAAGTAGTTGCGATGCATATTGAGCTTAATTTTAATTTTCGTGTTAATTCTATGATTTCGAAAACGAAAAGTGTTTTTAATGTTTTAAGCGATGGTCGAAATAATTAAGAAATCTGTATGTAACTAAAACTTTATGTATAACTACGTTGAAATCAGGGTTATGTAACCCTAGTTACCGAACTCGTTCTGACAAGGTAGAGTTCGTTGAAAAAAAATTTACACTTTTCGCCTTAGGGCATTTTTGATGGGATTCTAGGTTAAGTCTTTCTTCATACACCGCGGTGCACCGGTTGTACAAAACTTAAAAATCTACCTACACTTTTCGTTAGGTTATTATTATCTACCAAGAGCTAAATGAATGCTTTTTACAAACAAGACGGCCGATTAAAGTCATAATATTTTTTAAATTCACCACGCCACCTATCCGTTCAATACAATTTTTAATGCCTTCAGTTTCTCCTATCATAAAGTTTTCTTATTAAATACTAAGTTATTTTAATAGTCCTATACTATATTGATAAAATGATCCAACAACGCATAGTGCTGGTGATTATGGATTGTTTCATCGCATTTGAAATAGTCAATTAAAATGATTACACGTGAATCCACAAATATACTTGATAAAACCTTGCCGACTGTCGTTTTCTCGTGCGCTTTGTAAATATTGCCAACTTTCTTCGGACCTTTCTAAAAAAGAAATTTTTTCATTGTGAGCAAAAATAGTAGAGATGGCGTCGACTTGAAATCCATAACAAGATGCGTCATGAAACTTTGTAATTAATATAGTTAATTTTTAATTTGTGGTGCCATATCTTCATCAGAATAAAATAGAAATGCATTTTTCCACTTTCCATCGAGATGTCTTTATCTTTCCTACTAATAATAGCAATAGTATTTTAATTAACTCTAATCGCTTTGGCTTTATACTTGGACATTTTGGCAACGAAATTAAAAATATTGTTGTTATTAACTGGCCATATATCACTTCATTTTCCTTGGCTTTGCTTTCTCTAAAGCTCGTTACTATTACTGTTTGCTTAAATGTTTGGAATAAGTAATGTCATATTAAATGTTCAAAGTAATAAGTTAATTAATTTAAATTAAAGCACTTTAACGGGTTTTACGAACTTTCTCTCACCAAACACCTACGAAGCCGATGTGTTGACTTTCCATACTCCGTAAACGAGGAATAATGTGAATAGAACATGCACATACTGCTAAATTCCCATTAAAAGTTTCGCTGCTGTGTGTGCAAACTATGAGTACATAACGCCCACGTTGTTAATTTTTCAGTTTTTATTGTCATTGGTGCGTGTAAGCAAATTCATATAAAATTTTGATGAGCCAACTTTATTCATAACAATGGAAACTAATTACTTTTTTATTGACGCTTTAGTTAGCCTGAAGGCTGTAATGTCATCGCATAATGATGAGTAGTTGTGCAGAGGATGAAATTCTTTCGAGTTTTTGTCAAACAACGTAACAAATGAACGTAATATTAAGTGATGTATTGCAATTAAATTAAAACAATTGGTTGTGTCATACATAGTGATACAAGTATATGCTAACGGGGCTTTCATGATTGCCATGAATGGTCTAAAAAGCACTAGTACACCACCGCAAAACATTAAAACCACGAAATCAGAAGAAAAAAGTAAATGATGAACTGTCGAAAGATCACTAGAAGAGAGACTGGACCGAGCTCCTGAAAAGAAACTATTCTCGTTTTGTTTATGGGTGCACATGCATACGTTTTATGCCGACTGAAAACTAAAGAAGTTTTATATTGCACTTATAAGTAGCTCTCTTCCATTCACCAAACATTTGAGAGTAGGAACAACTTATACTAATAGTTACAACCGATTTGCAGCATGCAATTCTGCACTCGCATGTCTTCTGATGCTGATGCTAATAAATGCCCTCGAAATGCTTCTTTCTGCCCAAATAACTTCTTAATTCTGGCATTGGCCTTGCCTTATATTTTTATAAACGTCATACTATATTTTATCGTCTGTTTTAAAAATTATTTAAAACAAGTAAGTAAGGCTAATTCGAGTGAAACCGAACCTTTCATACTCTTGCAATTTACAAAGAATAAATGAATATCGAAGCTAAAAGCAATCCACAACATATCGGCGTCTGTTACTATAAGTACGGCTGAAAGCGGACGTCTGTACCTGTATTAAGCGGTTCGCTATATAAATGTGTAAGGATGGAAAACAGCAAACCCTTCAGAAGGCAAGGGAAATCCACTGAAGTATACTTCCCAGCATGTTATATGACAATGATAGTACAACCAAAACAATGGCCCTCAGTCTCCGGCAACTCGAGGGTCCTAGGAATCCCCGGAGGTAAAACAAAACAAACTTTAAACATCGGAACATGGAACACAAGGAGTTTATATGAGCATGGCAAACTAGCTAATACGATTTTAGAAATGGAAAAATTATAAATCTATTTACTTGGCATAAGTGAAACATGGTGGTCAGATTGTGGAAAATTTATTTCCCAAAATACAAAGTTCTTTTTCTCTGGCAACCAAACTAAAAATCACCGCAATGGTGTAGGCACTATAGTTAAAGAAAACATTGCAAAATCTATCATCGGATTTGTGCCGAAATCTGATAGATCAATGATGCTAAAGTTATTTGCAAAACCACTGAATATTAATATTATTCAAGTCTATGCTCCAACGGCTGACAAAAGTGATGACGAAATAGAAACTTTCTATGATGAATTAGACGAGCTTAAGCGATTAAAAAAACCATACGAAGTAAATATAATTCAAGGCGATTTTAATGCAAAAGTTGGAAGAGAAAAAGTCGAAGGAGTTGCAGGCCAATACGACTTAGGTGAAAGAAATGGGAGAGGAGATCGACTAATTCAATTTTGTCAAGAACACAAATTAATAATTTCGAACACATTATTTAGCCTGTCTCCCAGAAGACTTTATACATGGAAATTTCCATCAGATGCCTCTGATAATATGTATTATCAGAAATGAAATAGATAAATAATCGCTTCTGTTCCTCCATAAAAAGGTCATTACATTTCTATGAGCGGATGTACCTTCGGATCACAACTTGCTACTGGCAAAATTGCGTATAAGGCTAGCCGTAATTGAAAAAATAAAGCCTAAAATTAAGTTACGTATAGATAAGTTGAGAGATGAAAGTGTGAAACGGCTACTTGAAAGGGAATTTAATGAAAAAATAAGTGATATCCTATTAGGAAGTGCAGAAAGTATATGGAGCTCAATTGGAATAGAAAAAAAAAAGAAATTAATAAAAATAATTAGATGACAGATGACATATTAAAACTCATAAGTACACGCCGGGAATATAAAAATAAAAACACTGATATGTATAGACCACTGAATACAGAAATAAGGAAGATGATCTGTAATGCAAAAACAAACTGGATAAACAATGAATGCCAAGAAATCAAAAAACTACAATTTTTACATGATACCTTCTATTTACACAAAAAATTGAAAGAAGCCGCAGGTATTCATCGTAAAAATCCTCCCTCAATACTTATAAATGAAAGCAATGAGGTGGTATTTGACATAAATGAAAAGAAATGTATATGGAAGAAATATATTGAAAACGTTTTTTCGGATGACAGTAGATTAAACCAGAACCTTCATCTCCATCACAGACCTACTGGCAATTATAGGGTGGGTCATCTAACGTTTTAAATTTGAATTATCTATATTTCGACATTGGAAACGTCAAATACCATTTGGAAAGTGACAGATATTCAGTAAAAAGTCTAAAATTTACGAAATGGGTCGCCATTCACTAGAAGAAAACTGGGAAATATTGAAAACTTTTTTCCAAAGTTCGTTAGACCGAGGATGGTAAATTTTACCGAAAAATCGTCTTTTCGGGCGAGGCTCATTTCCACCTTGATGGTTACGTTAACAAGCAGAATTGTCGCATTTGGGGCACAGAAAACCCGCACGTAATCGTCGAGAAGCCAATGCACCCAGCACGAATCACTGTATGGTGCGGATTTTGAATGAAGAAGGAACCGCCGTAACCATCAATGGTGAGCGATATCGCGAACCTAACCGATTTTTTCATCAAGCAAATTGAAGAGGAAAACTTGGACAACATTTGGTTCCAGCAGGACGGTACTACGTGTCATACGGCAAACGCTACACTCTTTTAAACTTAAACTACTTTTCAATTTAAAATTTTATGTGGCCCTCCCGATATATTACGAAAGGCGAAATAGAGAGAGCTACACAATCAATGAAAAATTACAAAGCAACAGGTCCGGATGAGGTTCCAGCTGAAATTTGAAGTTTATGGCAATGGCCAATATCCAAAAGACTGGTTAATATCAACATTCATACCACTACCTAAGAAAATTAATGCGAAACATTGTAGTGGGTACAGACTAATTAGTCTAATATCACATGCTCTCAAGATATTTCTAAAAGTCATTCACACCAGAGGCAAGACGCAATTTGTCTTCAGAGAAGGTCTTGGAACACGCGAAGTATTGTTCTGTATACAAGTTTTGGTTCAAAACTGTAAAGATGTCCAAAAAGATGTATTTTTATGCTTTACTGATTATGAGAAAGCTTTCGACACCATTAAACATGACAAACTTATGGAAGTTCTTCATTCTATGGTAATAGATGACAAAGAGACTCATAGCATAAGAAATCTATATTGGCAACAAACTGCATATGTAAGCATCAATGGTGATATAACCGAAGAATATCTATTTCACGAGGTTTAAGGCAAGGATGCATTCTGTCACCCTTGTTATTTAACATATATTCGGAAGTAATATTTCAAGAATCGGTAACCAGTATTGATCAACGTGTGAAAGTGAATGGTATTTTCATAAATAATATACGCTATACAGATAACACTACACTTATAGCCGATAGCTTGATGGGATTACAAGAACTTGTAAACCGAGTTAACTTATATACGTAGTGACGAATATGGCCTACGCATTAACATAAACAAGACGAAGTACATGATTATTAGTGGGAAGAGCATATACCTCATGATTAATAATAATCCAATCGAAAGAGTCAAAAATTTCAAGTACCTTGGTTGTCAGATCAATAAAAGTTGAGATTGTTCAAAAGAAATAAAATGTCGAATCGAATTTGCGCGAACAACTTTTCTCAAATACAAAAACATATTATGTAGCCATGACTTCAACATCCCAATCAAAATACGTGTTTTAAATGCTATGATTGGTCAGTTCTTCTCTATGCGATGGAAACGTGGAGTCTAAAAATCACAGATATAAACAAGTTAGAGTCCTTCGAGCTATGGCTTATTATAAGAATCCTAAAAATCCCATGGACAGATAGAGTTACAAACAGTGAAGTTTTGAGAAGAGTGAACGGCAATAGAGAATTGTTAAAGAATATAAAACAAAAAAAATCAGCCTACCTAGGACATATTTTGAGGCACTCTAAGTATGAGCTTCTACAAATAATTTTCCAAGGAAAAATTGAAGGAAAACGGGTTATTGGCCGTAAACAATTTTCGTGGCATCGAAACATTCGACAATGGACAGGAACCTTATAGATGTGGCGAGAGATAGAGAGAAATATGCTCCGATAATTAAAAATCTGTGATTTTTTTTACTTTTTTATTTTTTTAATATACAATAGATATATTTAAAATGTAAACATTACATTATTATGTTATTATTAAATGTTATATGATCACCAATATTCGAATACGAATTGGCAAATAAAGAAGAAGCAAGCAGAGATAGTACCTTCAAGTACATAAAGCTTGTTAGTTATTACGGGATGGGGTATTATTAGACACAAATTCACTATTCGTGCAAAATTTGTATCCTGATTAATTCATTCTTGATTTGTACACTAAAAAGTGAAAAAATCAAGTTGAATTTAAAAATGTGCCATATTGGAAGTAGACGTGGTTGTGTCCGATTTCACTGATATTCACAGTGGAATTTTTTTTGGATATGTACGTTATACTTATTACAGGGCTGGGTCACGCCCACTTTTTCTAAATTTTCTGCATACTCGTATTTTTTTAATTAGGAACACGCGTCGCAACTTTCATCATGGTATCTCAATTCTCAATTTTACTCAAGTTACAGCTTTCACGGACGGGCAGACTGACGCGGAGACAATTAGTCACCCTTAGGTATATAGAGAGTTTGGGCAGTTTTTAGAATTTTATTAAAAAAAAATACCAAAAAATATTTTAACCATCCATTTTTTATGGCGTTTTTATTGATATCTTAAGAATACAGAAAAAAAATTTACAAAAAAATATTAAAAATTAAAATAATTAGAGGGGGGAGAGACAGGTGTAAAAAAACAATTGCGTATCCTGGTGACATTGATCCTGACTTTCCTGGTGATCTGAAAAAAATAAATAAAAAAAAATTGTTTCGAGAAAAACGCTTTTAAAAAAGTGAGTCAAACCGAACCGGGCTAGGTACTGCGTCACTAAACTAACTGTAGCTCTTAAGATAATTTTAATTTTAAAAAATCCTTTGGAGGATATGTTTTTTTGAAAAATGGCGACTGCCTGAAAATAAAAATAATTTTTTACGCTTTTTTTTTGAATTTCCTGAATTTTTTTAAATATTAAAAACAAAAATTTTGACACTATGCTGGTAGGAACGATAAAAGATTATATAAAAAAGGTTCACACAAAATTTCAAGTGAATCGGTTGTATGGAATTTGAGATAATGCCGGTACCGTGTGGAAAAAATAGTTTCGAGAAAAACGCTTTTAAAAAAGTGAATCAAACCGAACCGGGCTAGGTACTGCGTCACTAAACTAACTGTAGCTCTTGAAATAATTTTAATTTTAAAAAATCCTTTGGAGGATATGTTCTTAAGGGTCGAAACTTTAAACATATGAAAAAAATCGAATTTCTCAAAATTCTGGAGTAAAATACCCCTTAAAGAAAAACAACAGCAGCGATTCCAATTTAATATTTTTTAACAAAATGAATATACTTTGCGAAAAATCGGTTAGTTTGTTATTATAAAATTAAAAATTTTAACAACTTTGAAACAAAGTAATTTTTACATAGTTTTTTTGAGATATTAATTATTCAATTAGGAATCACTAAATTCGACCAAAAATTTTGTAATTTTGAGCTTCTATTGTCAAGAGCATCGCAGCTTACGTACATATCACTCAAAGATTACTAATTTAGTTACCAAATTAGGAAAAATATAAAAAAAAGGAATAATAAGAAAACATATTATTGCCGAAAAACTGTGTTTTTCTTGAAAATGATACGAACATTTCATCCCGCATATTATATACTTGTATGTCAATTGATTCACTTCAAAACTATTCACATTAAATTAGGCAAATGCCATAGCTATTGAAATTTTTATGTAATTACATCGCAGTTAAATTCCACAAATTTCCCACAAATCGAATCCCTTTTACAATTGCGCCTAAACCAACATGTTGTAGCTGTAATAGAAAAGTGAAAAGTGCTAATAGACCACACACACAGAAAGAGAACAGTTAACACGAGTGATAACAAAATATCGATCGCAATCAATTTCACCACATTTTGCGGCCATTGCCATGGATGAGCATACGTAAATAAAGTGCCTGTCATTGGTTTGTGGTCTAATGCTATAATACGGGACCAAACGCTGACCGCCGCATTGAGTGTCGTTCAACTATTTGGACACAACTTACAATGTTACTTTAATGCAAATACACTTTTAATTATTTAATTAATACTTTATAATTAAAAGGGTTTGAAAACTCTGAAGATCGCAGTGTAGAGAGACTGTTATGGGGTTGGAAGCCGATTACACTTCTGACCTGATAACTATTTAATTGGTCCATGTACTATATAAAAGTGTATATGTATCGATAACCGATAACGCCTTAAAATGTCACTATGTATTTAAGGTTATTGGAGGCATTGTTTAATTTCACCACCATATTTGCGAATAAATTTATCTGTTTGAATAATTTTTTATTGACATATTTTTTCATGGTCTCTTATATCGAGTTGGTCTGCCATTGTTTTAAATGCATTGTCATAGCAGTTAGTCCATCAATTAATAAATTAATGTGGCTATGCAAATTGACATTATTAATACCCACAAGCACGGACGCAATAGTTAATTACATTGCATATTTTAAAATCACTTTAATTGACATTTTCATATAAGTACCATTAGAGAAAATAAAAAGTTTTCATTTTTTATTGCCAGCGCAAACATAACGGATTGTTGTGAACATAATATCACATGAGACTGGTAACCTCAATTACGAGCGAATTGTAATGAAAATAAAATATGCAATGAAAGGTTTGATTTCATGTTTTACCGAAAAAATTTTATGGAAAATATAATGTACTACTACTTATAACTGGAAAAAATTGTAAATAAAACTCAGTGACACGAAGACAAAATGTATTATAGATAAATACACACTTATATATTTATTTTATTTCTTGAATGCTTTTGGATATATCAGTTACTCGGTTTAAAATAAATCTGTAGATGCAAGGCACGAGCGAAGTACTTTTCAAAAAATAAGCAAGTATCTTATTGGTTTTTCGGTCGAACCAACACATACTGACAAAACATGGCAGTTTTTATGTATGACAACATGGCGTATGAGTGACCTCAAAGGCGCAAAGATTCTACTGAGATGATATTATATCATTTTATTTATTTATCTATCGTATTTATCTACGTATATCATATTTTAGAAATAATGGTCTTTATAAGATATATATATATATATCTTTATAAGTATATATATATTTATATATGTATATTATTTTTAAATATGATAATATGCCGTAAAGTTTGCATCAACTTAAGACTTTCTTAATTAAATGTCGCCTTACATAGTGAGTTGAGTGATTAACTGAATAGGTATTTTCTTATCTCGTTTCTTTTGGCTGACTTTGATCTTCAAATAACATCTGTAAGATGTTTACTAAATTGAGGTTTGCGAAACTGATCTGTTAACGCTCAAACATCTATGCCAAACTAGAAAGGCTGAGTAGTCCTCTTCACTTGTACAAATGAAACTTCGTAGGAAATAGTTGCTGTTACGGAGCCAGATGTGAACACTAGGACCTTGTCAATACTTTTATGACGCAGCGGGTATAGATCCTGTAACAATTAAAGTCGTTCATACATAGTGACAGAAAAGTGTTGTTTTATTGTCGTCTATAGGAGTGCAGTTGATTATCAGGTAAGCTCGGCTAACGCAGTTATAAAATCTTTCGCACCCAAAGTAAATTTTATTGTTTCTATGGGAAATCTTGTATACTGTAATGCAATTTATCAATTATAAGATATACATATATATGCCAAAAATGTTCACTTATACCTGTTGTCGATGTAGAATCATCTCGGTTTGCTCTCATTAAAAAACAAATGACAATCTAAGAGCCGTCATCAATTGGAAGCAATTGAAATAAATTCCTCTGATTACTGGATTTTACCAGAATTTTTCGCACTAAGATACGCTCGAAGGATTTGCACTGCCTCCGGACGAGTAACAGCAATTAAACCCATGAATAGGTCACAACTCCAGCAATTATCGGAGGGGAGGTTTCACAGCGCTGAATGCGCAAACCTTTCACACCAGGCCATTAACCTTCGCAACATTGGCAATTAAGTGCAGTAAGTAAATACGCAATGGTTATGCATTAACATACCTGCACCTTACTTATAATAGGTTTATTCAGAGTTGCCAGTTAGAGCTCACAAAAAGGTCTAACTTTAATCACTGTTAGAGGAAGTAAGTAAAAGGAAATTGTATTGCTCTGTTTCAAGCCTTATTAAAGATGTGTCACAGTACAAGTTTTGTATTGACATTTTGACAATATTAAGAATCGCGTTTCCCAGAATAATGGTTGTTCTAGGATATTGTGTTCTCTGCCACCGAAAAAGACGGTGTCTTAAGATACATTACTTTACATTAATGCTTCAAATATAGGATCTTCGTAAAAGACTTTAATTTTTTGATTCTACAAAAATTTGTTTCTATAAAAGTTGTAATAATAACAAAACAAAATGTGGTAGTTTCGACAAAAATTGTTCAAAGTTCTACGAGCTAAGTCATCAATTGAGTAATTTACCTAAGTTATAATATGCCTAATGTATTTTAAGTCAAAAAGTGGATGTTTTGAAAATCACAAACTGCCCTAACCGCTTAGTTATCATGCGATATGAGCTGTTAAATTTTAGTTAATAATCATAATTAATCCATATATAATCTGCTTTGTTTATGTTGGTATCAAATCAAGCTTAGCCGTTGCTGAGTTAGCTACATATGGGCTGCACTTCTGTCAGTGACATTTTGAAATTTGATTTATGTTTGCTGGCTACTCATTGTATAATCTATCAAATTATTTCACCTGAAGGTGATTTCATCCATAAAGAAGAATATTCGTGGTCTTCAAATCCTTTCTTCTTAAAAATTTTGGTTGAATTCAGTTACTAAAATCTACGAAAAAAGTAAAGGTGGCAACACTTTTTCGTGCTCAATGAAAGTGAAAGAAAAGCAAAACAACAACTACAAAAGGATAACGGAGTATAAAAAATATAAATGCGCAACAGTACGAAATAAGCGAGTGAGGCAATTTCAAGGGGCTCAGCTGCCGGCTGAATGGCTGGCTAAAGGTCTAGTTTACAATTAGTGCACGTTATGCGCAAGAGTATGTGTGTGTGGACATGAATGCACGTATGTACGCATGTGCCAGTCGCATGAAAGTGCAGCTGGACCACGTTCCACCGACACATATGCACTGCTGACTATGTACGAATTTGTAAAAATAATTTGTTTTGCGCGTGTATTTGTTGTGTCTGCCTGTGTGCTGGTGCATAAATAAGCGAATGGAAAAATAACAAGCTCATTTGCACGTATTTAACGCTTGGTTAAATGGCGCTTAAAGCCATAATTTCTTTTTTACCACACTATTCGTTTTTTGCATTCTTTCCGTAACACCGTTATCGTTATGTGTTTTTGTTTTTGTTTGTGGCTCGCTACTGGCTCTTTGCTGATGGCTATTTTTCAATTAAATACATATGCTAGCTTACGACTGCATGTGTACTTGTGTGTGCTTGAATGGCTGTGCTGGTGGTTGGCCTCTAGGCTGTAGTGATTGTGAGTCTCCTCAATTATTGCTGACTTAAATGTTTATTCACCGTTGGCTTTGGGATTGTAGGCATTTATTTTCAGCTGTCCATAAGTATGTAAATATATATTTGTATAATGAAATGTATATTTTTCGCAAAATTATGTATATATGTAAGCAACGTAGAATTCTTCACGAAGTGGCAAAAGACAGTGAAATTCATTTTTCACACTCTCACACGGAGATGCGAAATAATTACTTAAAATTTATGTCGGCTTAAATGGATATGTGAGCAACTTATATTCCGTAATTGCCCAAATATAGAGAGAGTAAATTATGTTGTGAAATAGTTAAAAATGTAATTTACTCACATAATCAAAATGTTTTAATATATATGTATATTTCTTCGAATTTTAGACATCTTCATCAAATTAAACACATATCTAACTCAATATTAATTTACTTCATTGTAGCTTTAAAGTTGTTACTCAGTGAAAAAATTCTAGAGATGTTTTACACGAACGGTTAGTCAAGGCCTCGTTTAAAAAACATGTCTCCATTTTTGATGTCACCAACTAATATAATTAGCTATCAATTATATTTCAAGAAAAATATTATTACTACTTATAGAACAAAATTGACATATACTGGATGGAAGCTTCCTTAACGTGTCTTCTGACGCATGGATAGTCGGATAGAGTTTCCCCTTTGGAACGGAAATTCTCTTTCAGCGCCAAAATCATTTTTGTAACCTCATGTATCAAATTCACCTCGCTAACTTTATTATTGTTTCCACAGTGCCCCACATACATAGGTTGCTATATATATTTCTGGACTGAATATTTTCGAGCGATCATTTTTCACAACTTTCGACGTGGATTATCACGACAAGAGTGCATCGATGAACTGAAATCTTTGTATGGCTATGAAGCACCATCCTATAGCACTGTGAAAAACTGT
This sequence comes from Bactrocera zonata, assembly GCA_037783105.1. NCBI lineage: Eukaryota > Metazoa > Arthropoda > Insecta > Diptera > Tephritidae > Bactrocera > Bactrocera zonata. The sequence continues at coordinate 112,057 of JBAWJQ010002077.1, read as the reverse complement.
TACAACGAATTCAATCGTGGCCGACGCTCGCTCAAAGACGAATTCCGTGAAGGTCGTCCAAAAACAGCCGTTGTGCCAGAAAACATCGATGCCGTACGTGAACTGTGCAAGACCGTCATGTAACATACCTTCAGATAGAGGCATGCCTATGCATTTCTCCCACCAGCATACATTCGATACTGCATGAACACCTAGCCGTAAAAAAGGTTTATTCTCGTTGGATCCGGCACAATTTGACAATCGCTCAAAAAAAGGCTCATGTGGATTGGTGTAAAGAAATGCTGAAAAAATACGATCGCGGTGCTTCAAAAGACGTTTATAAGATCGTCACAGGTGACGAATCATGGATCTATGCGCATGAGCCCGAAACAAAACAGCAATCGACCGTGTGGGTCTTCCATAACGAGCTAAATCCAACGAAAACAAAAAAAAAAAAAAACATTTTCATTGATAAATATGCCTATTTTCATTATTAGGCCAGAAATATATATAGCAGCCCTCGTATATAGAAAGCAGTGAAATGGCGAAACGATCCCGCCTAATATTACTGGAAGCAGATAAGACCACCCACGATTTTATGTTGCTGGTTGAACAAATTGCCTCTTTTTTACTTTTAAAACTGAATTATGGATTCTTTTGTATTTCTTGGACTGACCTTTTGATGTGCAAATTAAAGTGTTTTCATATTGCTTCCGACTGCCTATATACAACCATACAAATCTCATCTTTGTATCTTCTCATATGAATTTATGTACGAAATTACCAGATTATCATGGAAAATAGTAGAAAATCAGAAGTAAGGGCATTTAATCATATGCGATGTTTGTAGAGCACCAACTATAGCTGAAATATGCTGAAACAATAAATATTATTAATATATTATTTGTAATTAACTTGCCACTGAGCTTGGGTTAGAAGTACTCTGCATTGATAAATCTTGAATATTCAGGGGCTATATCAATACAAATCTGCTCACCTGTGCTCAATTATACAATTTTCTTTGCCACCTTATTATTCAATTAGAGCATCGATTACCACTCTGCAAAATTATTTATTCCAGCTGCCCGCCTTCTTAATTACGTTATCCTTAAATGACTTAAATGAGCTGAGTAATTATCGGACTTTTTCAGTGTGCCCTCAATGACATAGATAATTACATTTATACAATTTCCCACAGTTTTTTTCCAGTAGCTTAACTGTAATTATGTGTGCTGCATTATCAGATTATCAGATAGTCGCCCTGATTTCACCTTTTTCCAATCGTAACTTTATATAATTCACGCTCACATTTGTCTTTTCCTTAGCCATGTGACACACATTAATTGATTTCGTGTCGGTAAAGAGTGTCGGCTATTCGGTGCTTCCACTTCAATTAATTCACGCCGCACATTTCAGTGGCAATCGAATGAATGAACTTTAAAACTTTGTTTCTTTCAGACGGAACTACTAAAATGCCCGGTTAATTATGTAGTCAAATTTAAAAGGCAACAAATGAAATCATGAATTTAATAAATACTGTAAACGAAGGTGTGGCAACAAATATGTGGCAGTCCATTACAGGAAAATTGTATGCGCAAATTGAATTAAACCTGCCACAGGTGATGCCGAAATGATTTAATTGAACGATGACAAAAGTTAATGGATAATTAATTCAATCAAAATTGTAGAGTGGAGTGATATATGTGGCCACTTCCCATTTACGTTTATTTAATGCTTAAAGGTAATTATGGAACAGACATATACTAATAATAATGAGTTGATTATTAGCAACTAACTTATATACTTAATTAAAGATAATAATATACAGCATGTTCCTAAAACATGTGTAACGTCGGCACTTGTTTTGTTTTAGGCGAAAAGGCGTAAAAGGTTGATTTTCAGGTCGTTTCAGCAAGTTGCACAAACTATAATAGTTTCTTTAACCTAACGTTTATATTAACCATCCAAAACTCATCGAGTTTGATCTAAATAGGTTAATATGGTACACATTAAGGACGACGACGATACAGCTTTGCAATAATTATCTCAACATGTTCAGAATAAGGCTGGTTTGAAAAACGAAAATCTTTATAAATACACTATATAAATTGGGGATAGTATCGACCTGATTTTATCTTCTAACGTGTGGCCTGTCGTTACCATTAAAAGAGAGGAAGCTTCAGTGAAGGCACTCCGACGTATTTGATTTAAGGGATAGCTGAAGCCTAAGTGCAATGTCTAGTCTCCAGAGGTTTAGCTGCGAGCGGGCGTCGCTATTGAATCAATAGAAACCACTAGCAATGATTTAAGGCATGGACCTAGAATGCCTGAGTATGCAGAGCTTGAGAGCAAATTCTTGTAGGACTCAAAGAGGTGATCCTAATGGCTGATGTTCAGAACATATGGAAGTTAAGCAGGGAAAACTTCTCTTGCCTGCTGAACGGCAGTGAAAGTATCAATCCGATTTCCCAATCGAAGGAATAGATGCCGGACTATGAAGAGGTTAGAAAAGCAATTACCCGCCTAAAGTCCACCAAAGTGGCAAGAGCCGATGATTTGCCGACCCAGATTATAAAAAGCGTCAGCGTAGTACTGACAAAGTGCATGCATATCAGCTTTTTTGGACGAAGTAGTCCGATGAAATCAAACCAAAGCAAATTAAACCGTAATAATTAAATCATAAGTATAAATACGAAGTGATAACTCCCTGTCGAGCTGTTATCTGTAGTACAAGAAATTTGTGGAAAAAATTATTTCCGGTTTTGGAAACGACTTCAGTTTTACAGTTCCAGGTTTATCTTCTTATGCCAACGAATTACCCAGTGATCATAGCACTTGGAAAAATCCTTCGTCATGATGGCCATCAGAGCCTTCTTCGATTCAGCTTTTATATCATCAATTGAGCCAAAACGGTGTCCTCGGAGTGATCTTTTAAGTTTGCTGAACAACCAGAAGTTACACGAAGGTATCAGGTATCAGGCGAATACAGTGGTTGCAGAACGATGTTTATTGAATTTTTGGAGAAATAATCGCGAATAACCAATGGAGTATGAGATGGTGCATTATCGCACTTCTTTGTTCAATAAATTCAGGCAAAGTAAAAATCGAAGAATCCACTTTTAGAGCCTCACAAATCGACGCGTATCTCAAATAATAATGAATATTTTGTCGTGAAAATTAGCATAGATATCACTTACAGTACTACCAACTTACCGAAAAAAAATTGCCAATTCGAAAAACACGCGAAGTATAAATTAAAAATTCACCTTTCAATTTGATCACAGAAGTAACTATATAATTGCAGTGACCAGGCCATTTTCACTGTGAGACAGGAGTCTAATGCAACGATCGACCCAAAGGATGAGGCCCAGATGTTTCGAGCGGGACGATATGCAAATAGTAACGAAGCGGCATGGAGAATACTCGGGAAACCGTTTAATTAAAGGCATCCAGCAGCGGCCTATCATGCCGTGCACCTCTTTAACGATGTGCGAGTGTATTTTACAGACGCAAACCTGCGAGATCGAGTTGCAACACCACCCTCATCGCATTGTTGCGCCTGTGCCAGGTAGACGAGTTTGCTCGGATGTTGCTCTATCTTGAAGTGCCAAGGTATTACACGTGGAATGCGTCACAGAAATAATGGAAACGGCAGAGTGCAAGGCGCTTCCCTCGACTTTTGGTCTGGTGTGAATGCCTCAGATGCTCTGAGTAGAATATATACCGTACAAATAACACACAAACGCTCATAATCATTGATGGGTAGGAAAAAACCTTTGACAGCCTATTTAGCAATGTAATTAGATCGAAACATAACCTTATGAATGAGGTATTCTTGAGTTTACAAACAAATCCGGATAACGAAGTGTGGTTGTCTGAAAGAGTTATCATGACTCCCAAAACGAATTGGATGAATAAAATAATCTTAGAGAAAGTTCGTTCAGGCCATCATTCTTACTGTAGGGGAGAAGGGTTTAAAACCCACAAACCTACCCTTTCAGTTCAAACACCTGCAACTTCCTTTAAAAGTGGCTTTTTTATCACAATAAATAAAAGTCGAGAACTTCACTTCCAATCAATGAAATGTCATGAAATTCTCACTGGACACAAAAGTCTTGTTTACTTTGCTCACCTAAAGTTGTACGTATCACCTAAAACTAATCAAGGTAGACATAGGGTTACTGTCCGCCCATGCAAGTTGTCACTTGAGTGAAAATTATAATATCTTAATGAAACTTGGTATACGTGTTCCCTGACAACAAAAAAAAATTATGAGTTCGTAGATGGGTGTAATCAGATCACTGTCACGCCCAAACAACACTATTAACCGAAAACCAATAAAGTTTTAATAATAATTTGGCGCATACAAAATGCTAACCCACCATGTGACGGTACTGTTAAAAACTTCTAAAAGTGCAATAAATCATAAACTAAATATATCAGAAATATACAATTTTGGGCTCGAGATGGTGTGAGAAAGTTTTAGGAGAACCGGGATAAAAATTGAACAATGGACAGGTCACTGCCCACTTTTAGGTGAAACACCATATCTCGAGACACGTCCGACCGATTTCGACAAAATTTAGTCGGTGATATTATTTTCATATTTCAATGTCACAGTGTGAAATTAATACATATGTATAATGAGTTAATGTGGATAACGCCAACTAGAGGATCGAATTTCCTTATATTAGGGATATGAGGTTTAAACAAAGTTCCATTCTAATTCAGCACTGAAGCACATAATCTTTAGGAAAACTTTTCCATTTTATTTCATTCAAATATCACACATCTCACAGGAAAAATGCAATTCATGATATTTTAGGAACAAAGATTCACTGTTTTAAGTACAAGTCACATATTGGCCATTTTATTACATATATGGAGCAATGGGAAGTATAAACCCAATTGAATCCATTTTTGACATACAGACAAGCCATTATCAGAAAATGATTGTTTCTGAAATTCAGTTATTCATCTCCGATATTCACAATTAAAGTACAAGACCAAGTGAAGGAATCAAATGGAATATAAAATTGTATTCTATGGGAAGTAGGCGTGGTTGTAGTCCGATTTCGTCAATTTACACTGTAACATCAGATTATTAGAAGAGTGTCACGTATTGATTCGGTTGAAATCGATTGGGAGAGTTCCGAGATGTGTGGTTTTCCCTAAAAGTAGGCAGTGCTACGACCAGTGTCCAACTTTGACCCCGACTTCTAAAACACTTACAAATTTTCACTGGTATAAAATGCAAAAGCATAAAAAGTGAAATCTTTCCCAAATAATTGTGTAAATAATGAAGGCTTCCTGAGCTTGTTTAGCTCAGTCATAGCCCAGACGTACACTAATTTTAAGCGTTCGGGTATTCCTCAAGCCTCTGAATGCCCTGATTTACGAATTTCTTTGAGCGCGAATTTCCTCAAAATATTAAACATTGCACGTTTTGTACAATAGCTTTAAAGCCTGCGAAATAGCAAATATATATGCAAACAATTATATGGGCACGGGCTGTATTAAGAGCGCAAAAGGTCAAGGCTACCATTTAAGCAGGCACTACACTCGTATATGTCCGACACTTTGGCAGGCATATGAAATCTGCCACAAAATGCCGCAGCGGAAATAAAGCGAGCAAACGCCTACCTCGACTGGCTAATGGGGCACACTGGTGTATGAGTCTATAACTGCTATTGCCGTGCGCTCAGGGGTATTTAAACAGCACAACTCAATGCAGTGCCCGTATGTATGCGTAATTACATGTTTCTGGAAAAATGTTGCCTGTTTTTGTAGCATTTTTGGGTAGAGAATTTGCTCATTTTTTGCTGACTCGCCAGCATTTTGTAGGTTTGGCACCGAGCGAAAAACGTACACGTTGCCAACACAATCGCCGCGACACAAATGAGGGCATATACCCATATTTATATACTTACATGTGTGTTTCCTTCGAGCGGAAGCTAAGTGGGCTGTCAAGGCTCATGGTTGAAATGTAGGAAAACTAAATTTACGCTTTTATATTCTGCTAATGGATTCTCGACTGCGCTGATTTTTTACGGCATAATGTATATACATGTAATATACATCTGTAAGTACTTGCTTCAATTCTACATAGCTTCATTTAAAGAAATTTAAAGTTAAGTTAACCTATTCTGTGAAAAACGAAAAATTATTTAGTTGATTTACTATATGCTTTTTTACACGTCCTTATTTTAAAATGTTAAAATTTATTTGTCCTGCGTCATTTACTATTAATTATTGACTTTGAAATATCTTCTTCTTTACTGGCGTAGACACCGCTTACGCGATTATAGCCGAGTCAACAACAGCGCGCCAGTCGTTTCTTCTCTTCGCTACGTGGCGCCAATTGGATATTCCAAGCGAAGCCAGGTCCCTCTCCACTTGGTCCTTCCAACGGAGTGGAGGTCTTCCTCTTCCTCTGCTTCCCGCGGCGGGTACTGCGTCGAATACTTTCAGAGTTGGAGTGTTTTCATCCATCCGGACAACATGACCTAGCCAGCGTAGCCGCTGTCTTTTAATTCGCTGAACTATGTCAATGTCGTCGTATATCTCGTACAGCTCATCGTTCCATCGAATGCGATATTCGCCGTGGTCAACGCGCAAAGGACCATAAATCTTTCGCAGAACTTTTCTCTCGAAAACTCGCAACGTCGACTCATCGGTTGTTGTCATCGTCCAAGCCTCTGCACCGTATGGCAGGACGGGAATAATGAGCGACTTATAGAGTTTGGTTTTTGTTCGTCGAGAGAGGACTTTACTTTTCAATTGCCTACTCAGTCCGAAGTAGCACCTGTTGGCAAGAGTAATCCTGCGTTGGATTTCCAGGCTGACATTGTTGGTGGTGTTATTGCTGGTTCCTAAATAGAAATTATCTACAACTTCAAAGTTATGACTGTCAACAGTGACGTGGGAGCCAAGTCGCGAGTGCGACGACTGTTTGTTTGATGACAGGAGATATTTCGTCTTGCCCTCGTTCACTGCCAGACCCATTTGAGTTGCTTCCTTGTTCAGTCTGGAGAAAGCAGAACTAACGGCGCGGGTGTTGAGGCCGATGATATCAATATCATCGGCATACGCCAGCAGCTGTACACTCTTGTAAAAGATTGTACCTGCTCGATTAAGTTCTGCAGCTCGAATTATTTTCTCCAGCAGGAGGATGGAGTCATGTGTAGAAGTTCACGCAAGTGAGGAAAGTTCTCTGATCGCCATTCACTTGGGAGTGGCCAGAAACGATTCTTTTACATATGACTCAAGCAGCTCACGACTTCCGGTCTTTGACCAAGTATCCTCTGGGTAGCCTAAGAACATCCGTTTGAAGGCGAGCTAAAGTGAGAAGGCGAAACATCCCCTGCATAGGGTTGTGCGCTGGGTTTGGGACCCGCCACGTAAAAAAAACACTCCCAATGAAAAAGCGTAAACAGCCTCGGATGAGAGACATTTGCTGTTGTTGACTCGGCTATAATCGCATAAGCGGTGTCTACGTCAGTAAAGAGGAAGAAGCAGATTGAAAAAGTCACACGATAGGGAGTCGCCTTGTCTGAAACCTCGTTTGGTATCGAACGGCTCGGAGAGGTCCTTCCCGATCCTGACGGAGCTTTGAGTGTTGCTCAGCGTCAGTTTACACAGCCGTATTAGTTTTGCGGGGATACCAAATTCAGACATCGCGGCATAAAGGCAGCTCCTTTTCGTGCTGTCGAAAGCAGCTTTGAAATCGACGAAGAGGTGGTGTGTGTCGATTCTTCTTTCACGGGTCTTTTCCAAGATTTGGCGCATGGTGAATATCTGGTCGGTTGTTGATTTACCAGGTCTAAAGCCACACTGATAAGGTCCAATCAGTTTGTTGACGGTGGGCTTTAATCTTTCACACAATACGCCAGAACCTTATATGCGATGTTAAGGAGGCTAATCCCACGGTAGTTGGCGCAGATTGTGGGGTCTCCTTTTTTATGGATTGGGCATAGCACACTTAGATTCCAATCGTTGGGCATACTTGGAGGATGGAGTCATGTGAAGAAGTTCACGCAAGTGAGGAAAGTTCTCTGATCGCCATTCACTTGGGAGTGGCCAGAAACGATTCTTTTACATATGACTCAAGCAGCTCACAACTTCCGGTCTTTGACCAAGTATCCTCTGGGTAGCCTAAGAACATCCGTTTGAAGGCGAGCTAAAGTGAGAAGGCGAAACATCCTCCTGCATAGGGCTGTGCGCTGGGTTTGGGACCCGCCACGTAAAAAAACCCCCAATGAAAAGGAAAAAACTTTGAAATATAATATATAGAAAAAAGCTCAAGGAAACTAAGACATCTTGATATGCTATACTTACATAGATAGAGATTTCTAATAAATATACGAAAGCAAACAATGTTTGAGAGAATTACGGCTCTCAATGTTAATAGCATACGACGGAGTTAAAACTCATAAAACTAATAGTCGATGCAGATGTAATGGAATTTCTTGGAGATGGCACCTTTGCCTCAAATAAAAACCCATACCAAATTTCCCCATCAACTGAAAAAGCTTTTCACATAAGTACCTGACTGCCATCGTTGAATTTTTATGGCAGCTATGTGCTATAGTGGTCCGATATCGCTGGTTCCGACAAATGAGCAGAGTATTGAGGATAAAATGACGTGTAATATATTTTAAAACGATGGGAAGATGTCTAATAAAATAAAACAACAACAAATAATTAAAGCTCATCATAAAGCTTAAAACTATTTGCATGACTAGTTGAAACCAAAGCTCTAGCGTTAGAGTACGATAATTTACTTATTTCTGAGTACTAGCTGTATTGTTAAAAATCTATTGGGAAAAAGTTGAACTAGTGGTACAACAAACTGCATGGTAATTCAATTATCCAGGCTACCGCGTTCCAAACTAAATGATACCATTTATAAATGTTTTCCCTAAACGATTGCGGAACTCATTCAAATCATATATGTATATTTACGTGCAGTTCTATCGACCAACACTAAACAAATTGCAAAGAAGTCAAAATAAGGCTACTCATCCATACGCGGAAATTTCATATTTGGGCAATTGGCTCTGTGTGTTTCATGAGGGCAATATTTTAATCTGTGATCAATCGAAAAATATTACGAACTTGTTCAATTTTTAATTTAATAATGTTCGGTTACACTCTTGCAACTTGCGGTAATGAAAAGTCTTCAGATGCTAGCAAAACTTCATATTCGACAAGTGAGGAATAGCTAAGTTCGAGCGTCACCCAGCATTTTCTATACTTGTAACTTGCAATGATTAAAGCCAGGGAAGTACCTTCAGGTAAATAAGGCTTATTAGTTATATGGGGTCAAATGTGAGTTTTTGCCTGATTTTATTTCATATAAGTTATAAGAAAACCCCGCTCTCTTAATTTTATTAAGACACATATTGGCCGATATATGCAGTGTAAAGTCACCAGGAAGATCGAAAATCGTTACGTTAAATATATGGGAGCTATGGAATGTATTGGCCCAATTCAACCCATTTTTAACGCAGAGACATACCGTTGCCAGGAAAGGATTATCACTGTGTTTCAATTATATACTTCATAAAATGATCGATGTTTTCGGTAAAAAATCAACTATAGATACTGGGTTCCACTTATTCGGTATCTAGGGCTTAAACATTTTTGGTTGGACTTGGGAAGTTTTTGGTCATAAGATGGCATACCTTAAAGTCGCCATTAGTGTAAAGTTGTATCTTGACATATAAAATATTGGTTTGTATACTGGAAAGTGAAAGTTTCATACGGCATTTTAAATTGTGTTATATGAGAAGTATGGCTGCTTTAAAGCTCTCCGATACTATCTCGATGGTAACATTTGAAGTCCTTGTTATATGCAATTATTAATTTATCGCGATCTTAGTAGGTTTTTGCAGTACCGTTATATGGGACGTGAGCGGGGCTATCAATCGATTTCATTCATTATCACTGTCTATAGAAATTCCTAGCGTAAATAATAGCTAGACGAATTTGGTTGCCGCAGCTGTAATGGTTAAGGAGGTATGTACATTAAATTTATTGAAGGGCGGGCCACGTTCAGTCTTTCAGAATTGTTTGTCCCTAGATGTCCTTTGCTTCTGCCATGCAGTGCCTAATTAGAGCTTTATATCTTCATTTTAAAGAGTTCGCCATTCATTATTGGATGAATTAAAGACCCTTACTTAGACTTAGTGTTGTTGCTATATTTTAGTTAGCGACCGTTAAAACTATATCAAAACCAACTTCAGTTGAGATATACATATGTGTTATTAACTCGACCGCAGTGGATACATTTAGTTTATTTAGTTAAGGTAGAGTCGTCAACCAAAGGATTGGAATTCATTATATTAAATAGAAATACGTGGCTTAGACTAAGTCCAATTCTATTTTAATTCAGCGTTAGCCCACATAACTTTTAGGAAAACCTGTCCATTCAATTTCATTAAAATATCATACATTCTGACCATTCTGAACGGTTTAAATATAGGTCGAAAAACCGAAACCAATATAGGGTAATTTGATATATTATATTATAATAATGAATGCGCAAAGCATTTTACTAATTTGTCAAGTGCACAGAATAGGGGTGTAGTACCATATTACATAACGTTTTATTATACCAAGTTTCATTGTTCCCAATTAAACTAATAAACCTCTACTATATACCTTTTGTTTGAGCCGCGTTTAATATACATAGGCAGTATATGCCAATCTACTTTCTGACATTTTTCCAAAATGAAAATTACGATTCAATTGATTTGTATTCGATCTGCCATTTTATGCAGAATTTCATAGTTAAATCATATTCAATTAAACTCAAATCCACAATAATATATACACCCCTCAACTTTACATGTATATACAGTGTTTTCCAAAACAAGTGATATGATTTCTTAAAAAAATTTTCTGTTTAGTGTGATGTAGAATCAATACAATTATATTATGAATATAAAATCATTAAAATGGCCTGCACGTCTTCTTTTGCTGGAACGAATTCGAGAAATACAATTTTCTAGTACTTTTTCCACTAAATCAAGTCATATGTCACGAATAGCACGTCCCATATTAACTTCTAAAGCTTGAAAAGAGTTTGGTTTATTTCTTAGAACGTATGACTTCAAATAACCTCACAAGAAGTAAAACAAATCTTGAAGACCATTCAATGTTACAATGGTCCAAGGCAAAGTAAGCAAATTTGGCTTCAGTTTTGGGAAATAGCGATTTTATATGGATGCAGCCACAAATTCTTTCTCAAAGTCTGCCAGGTTGTAGTTTGAGACAATCGCATTTCTGAGAACGCCATGGAATCAGCAACACTTGCCTGAACGGCAGCACTATTTTAGCTATATGTGACCTGATCTACGGAAAGGGAGCTTAGGTGTCAAAAAATAATTTTTTTTCTTTTTTTTGTCCATTTTTTTTATTTTTTTATTATTTATTTTCGCACGTTAGCTCCCTTTTCGTAGACCAGGTCACATATAACGTTTAGTATGATAATAAAATTGAATAATTTGTAAACGTTGTTCTTGTGTTTATCTTTCCGTGATGAAATAGTATACATGTAGAATTTTTAAATTAAGATACACTTTTAAATTTGTAGAATTTCTCCTTTCTAATTAACAGTTTATTTAATTGATTATTTTAAACATGGAAAATATCACTCAAACTTCACAATGACACGAGTGTGTTCTGCCGCGCTCGGCGTTACAATACAGAATGCATACATTAATTTACGCTATGATGAACGCTAGCCTTACTGAACACAAATTCTACCTAATCCGCAATTGGCATCCACTATTTGACGTTCGGATAAGTGGTTGCCACGCAAATCTCAATTCTAATCCCACAATCGGCCGTCCAGACAAGCTATTCGCCCTCGAATAACTAATTCCATTTCTTCATATTTTCTGCAACTGTAATGGTCTTGTTAGGTCCTTCATGGACTTCTATTTTTCCTACTTCGTATCTTCCGTGTGGTAATTGTGCGATTATTTCGTATGGTCCGAGATATTGCGGCCTCAATCTCACGCCAACCCCGAACTGTTTTCTATTAATTGCGCCTAGTTCATTAATTCTGTATCTAAAATTCCCCGTTCAATTCTTGTTGAATGTTCTAACGTTTTCTTTCTGAATTACCTTTATGTTTTCTTTTGCCTCTTGTCTCACTAAGTCGCGTTGAGCATTTAACTCTTCAACCTCTATTTCGTCTAATATATGTAGTTTGTAATTCTGGACTATCTGAAGTGCACATATTTAGACCAGTAAGTATTTTGAAGGGTGCTATCCCCGTACTACGCAGAGAAGTTTTATTCATAATTTGTTGAACTTTTGGTACTTGTCGGTACCACTGAGTTGGAATGCTCTGACACATTTTTGAGAGCATTGGAATAACTATACGATGCGCTCGTTCCACCTGACCGTTGCCACGGGGAACTCCCGTTGCAATCACCAAGTGTTGTATGCCTTTCTTATTGCAATAGTCTTTGAAAGCATTTGCAGTAAAGGCAGCCCCCCTATCTGTAACAGTCCGCCTCGGATTTCCAAAAATCGATGCCTGTTTCTCTAGTCTATCCACTACCTCTTCTTTCGGGAAAAGGTTAAAAGTGATTTATAATAGAAATAAAAGTGAACCTTTTGCCAAATTCTAATCCCACATACATGACTGAATACAATGACACGACACCTACAAATCATACCAACCTGATTGGAAAAGTTCAATTCAGTTATATTATTAAGTTATAACTTCCACTTGTGTGAAATGTTTTACAAAGGAATTGTTGAGATCAGACTACTATAGCACATAGTTACTTATAAAATGGTCAAAATCAAGATAAAAATATTCTGATATCCTTTTGTATAACAGTTCACGCAATAAGTATTGTGTACAAGCTAAGAATCTCTTACAATAATCTTATGTTCTTTGCTAATAGAATCAACCCAACCCATTTGTTACGAAAATAATATAGCGTGCAAACAAATATTTCATACTCATATTAATATCGTTTCACCGGAAAATACTGCCAACGCTTCACTGCGACCTTAGCCTTTACTGCTGTGCAATCTGTACTTAGTTCGCGCGCTACACCGTCACTCCCTCCGAGTGGCCAATAGAGGACCTCCGCGGTCAATAAGAGCTCAAACAGGTAGCATGACTTCCTCTATGATCAGTCTGTGAACAACCGCACCTTCATTTACTTAATCAAAGCTAACTGGGTCGGCTTAACAGAATTTTCCGAGAGCACCTTTACGGCTAGATCTTTTCCTACGGACGTAATTTACGGTGCACGTCAATTCCGGAAGACAGCTACCGCTCTCTTCATCCCGGCAGGAAGAATCGTGAAATTCCGCCGTAATTTATAAGCCGAACCAACTGTTTTAGCTAACGTACGCGACATCTTACGCCATGCGTATTCCAGTGATTCCCGAATAAGGGATCTCAATTTGTAGATTCGGCACTTGAGCATTTGAAGTCCTGTAACCTCTTCACGGGTGTGAGTAAGCTGTAGACTTTGTCTAATCCGATGAGAAGTGATGTCCGAGTTGAAATTCAATATAATGAATATTCCTCTTAGGACTCGAAGAAGTGCGCGAGCTACTTTATCCAGCAATTTACACAGAAGTCCGATCGCCCAATAGTTCTTCTCTTCTCCAAAGTGATGACACTTTGGCCCTTGCTACTTTGAGTCAAACCATCACCAATTGCAGACGAAAAGCTCGAGTTGCCGCGAGAAGTGAGAGTGCCTTACGCATCTTCGTTCTGGATTCGTAGCACGTTAAACTACTACTTATCCCGAAAAGACCCTAACATATCTAATATATGTTCAGCGTCCAATGAGTCACCTCATGACACAGGCCGCCTCTTTTGCAACAACAAAAACGCTCCCCACACCATTAGAGATCCTCCATTGAAATGCCTCGAATGCCGTGGTCATCGGATAAATGTCCTATATTTGTCATTGCTGTTGGGTCCATATACTTAAATAATTTTTTTCTCGTCTTTAAAACCACTTTTTTCTACCTTCCCAAGAAAGAGCCTTGGACATATCGGTTCTTTCCAGCTTTGTGTCGAGTTAGTAACTTAGGATGACATACTTGATGTTACTATTATTTTTTGTGGCCGCTTTTCAACAACTTTTTTGTTGTCCCATAAATTCCAGGCTTTTTTTAAAAGAAATATTTCCATACCAAATCGACCACTGTTAAACCCGACCCCTTTAGATTTTGCTGAAACTTATCCATCCTTTTCTACCCTTTGAAAAACACTTTTGAGAATTTTTTCAAAATTTTTTGTCCAACTTCAAAAAAGTTATGAATTTAAAAAAAAAATGGCTTTTTTATTTTCAAATAGCTATAACTTTTGTATAAATTGACTTTTGGGAACCTTTTTTTAATTTTTGTTTATGAATGAATTTTTCGAAAAAATACACGAAAAAAATTTTACAAAATCAATTATATAAAATAATCGTTTTTTTAAGTAAAATCGTCATTTTTTGGAAGTTCGCCATTTTTTTTTTCTCAAAACAATTTTCAATCAACAACTATCCCTGCTAATCCCGGAGTGGGTCGATTTTTTTTTATATTTTTTTTATTTATTTAAAAAAAAAATAGTCAAATTTTCAAAAATGAAAAAAAAAAATGTTTTTTCCGTAAACTTTATTTCTATCATATAAAAAATATAATTTAACGATTTTATGATATACTATTCTGAATTTAAAAACTTAATTATGGTTGAACCAAAAAGCAAACAAGAAGGTAAATAGTGCTAATGGCTTTTTTGGGTGCAATTGGAGGAAGTTAATTTATGGCTGTAACTCTATAATGAGGCTAAACTACGAATTTAACGATTGCCATCGATGAGTCTTTATGTTTGTCAAAACTACATATTCGGTAAAAGCTTTTACAAATGTTAAACTAAGGCCATCTTAGAGAAACTTGTGAAATGCTGCAAATATTATATGTTAGTGAATCTAATAGAATTGAAGGTTGCCACCTTTTATTCTAATTAGTCCTCAGGCGAGCTTTATTATAGCCATTGCCACTAGTAACAAAAATTAGACGTCAATTCCGTAAAGTCGAGGGTTAAAACAAGATTATATAGTCTCATGAAACCGTGATGAAATTGCAACTTTTTACTGACAGTAATATAGCAATTTTCGAAAAATTAAACAAACATACATATGTATGTATGTCTGTGTGTACATATAGAAAGCTGTAGTGAGATAAAAGACTTACATATAACAAAATCGTACTAAATCACACCATTTTTATACTCTCGGTAGATGCTGCTATAGAGTATAATAAAGAGTAATCCATTTCGTGGTTTCAAAGTAATGCAGAATGTTTACTACTAATCGAAAGTACTTTTTTTGGCACTTAGTTTTCTAAGGGTATCTCCTTCAAATGTTGGCCGCGGCTACGTCTCTGATGGTCCATCTATCGAGTTTAACCTTCGATGACTCGTTCGAACATTTCGACTGGTAATGTTTTGCTCCAAGGCCTGACTCGAAGGCGAATTGTCCGCATAGACTTTATTATGTTTTTCACATGATCTTGGTGGCCAATCTACCGACCTAAAACGCGAAACCTTTTGCTCATCGAAGTGTTATTACAAAAAATGCATTGATTTATTTGATGTGTGGGAATTGTCTATGCCTTGTTGACCCAATTGTCACCGATATCACGTGCTTCAATTTCAGACATCAAATAGTCTGTTAACATGGCGCGATAACAGTCGCCATTGACATATACCTTCTCACCGGTATAATTTTTGAAGAAATATGGAGCGGTAAGTCCACAAAAAACCACACAAAACCGTTGGTTTTTCTGGATGAGATGACAGCACTTGAATCTTTTCAGGTTTCTCTTTGCCCCAAATGTGGTAATTCGGAACTTTACTATTGGTGTAGATGGTAATGTAAAGCGTGCGGAAAGCATTTTTTACTGAACGTGAATTTTCGTAATAAAGTTGAATGATTTGTAAACCCTGTTCAAGCGTAAATCTTTCCATGATGAAATGTCAAACAAAAGTGAACAAAAATATCATGACGGCTTGATACGATTTGTCAAAAAGGACGATTGATAAATGTACCTCTACCAGATCACCCGTTAGGTTCGTTCACCTAACGGATGTATGTATCACCTAAAACTAATCGATGTAGATGTAAAAGATGATGAAACGTGCTGAACTCCGAGTGAGAGTCCGTTTGTCTGCCTGTGCAAGCTGTAGCTTATTAAATTATGGTATAGAACTGTAGTTTGGCAACTGGTTAATGCATTAACAAGTAGGAGGTGGGGCTAAAAATTTTGAAAAACGGGCGTATACCCGCACACTAAAAACTACATATTTCACAAACCATTTAGGATAAAATCACCAACTTCGCTCAAAACAAATTTCATAAAAAATCCCACCGACACTGTAAAAACGGATTAAGTCGGATAATAGCTCGCCAATTCCCTATATAGCAGTACTATATTATAACAAAATACTTGAAACGCAATAAATCTTTAACTAAATACGCCAGTGTAAACTTAAATTTTTACCTCGAAATGGTACATATGATAGGGCTTTATAGAAGCTAAGGTCAAAACTGGACAATGAGAGGGCACCGCTTTCTTTAAGGCTAAATCATAAATCTCGGGACCTGATCGACCGATTGGGATCTGAACGAGCAGTTGTAGCTTTATTCTAACATTTTTATAGCGCAGTGCGAAAATGCGCGAAATCGAACTACAACCACAGAACCATTTAAATTAAAACTCCACTTGATTATTCCACTTTCCAGTATACTTATAAATTCAGAAGCAATTAATTTAAAGAGATAACACTTTGAACGAATGGTGCTTTTGGTAACTAAAATTGTTGAAATCGAAGCAACCCTAATACACAATATAAAGATTCTCGATTCTTTCTGGGTGCATTTTTACCGCATATATCGGCCAATATATAATATGGAAATTTTCGAACATTTGGCTAACTTTACTCCATATGATTGATGATTGTATGTGAGGTGCCTTAAGGGACCCTCCGAAAAATCACTTATTTTCGCGATTTTTTTTTTAAGTTGAAATTAACCAATCGGTACGATTTTTTTTTTTTTGTATAAATAAATATATTTATGACAAATACAGATTGATGTTTTTAATGTTAAGTTATTGGGTGTATAATAGTTAAATAAGTTGTTGAATTGAAGCGTAAAAAAAAGGATATTCACGATTGCGGCCGCAATTTTGGCCAAAAAAAAAAAATTTAAAAAATATTATTAATTTGTAGGAAAGTCTTTATCGTGCTATGGAGGCTTTTTTTTGTGTTTTTTTGAAATTTGACGAAATGGCGGCGGTTTGAACAAAAAGTATCGAATTTGGCCTTTTTTCGACTCTTTTTCGTAAAAAAAATAGGAAGATATCAAAAAAAAAAGAATAAGTAAAAACAAATAAAAGAATGGCGTTAAAAGTGTTCTGTCCAAATTGTAACATAACCAAAAAACTGTTTATTGAAAATTTCACACTGATCCCTTAATAAAACCCACGGCACATTTTTTTAATATGTGGCATGTTGATAGAATGTGTTACTGCCAAAATACTAGATAAAAATTTATCAATACTCTCTGTCGCCAACTCCCATATTTTCCTGAAGGAATTTCCCACACTTTGATTCTTACAAGTTGTATGTGTATAAAATGTTCGGTTTCACCCGAGCTTAGCCTTTCCTTACTCGTTACTGTAAAATTTTGTGCTTATATCGCGTTTTTGGTAAGATATCGTGATTTTAGTAGTTTTATAAATAACCGTTATATGGATGGTAGATATGGATATTATCCGATTTCAATAATTTTCGCATTTTATGGAAAGAAGCTAGAAAGACTTGCTCTCGAGCGTGGTTAGGGCCGTGACTACGACCACTTTTTAAAAACATACCCATGCTCTTCTGGCAATTTTGATTATTAACACTACGTCCATGCCTATTAGTTTTAAGTTTTACAAACAATCACAAGTTTAGCAAAAGTTTATACTCTGGTCGACATTTTGCGGGAGCATTAAAGTTATTTATTGGGCTACAAATAGTCTGATTAATAATGTGGCGAGCATTTAGCAGCCACACAAACACTTAAATATTCACAACCTCCATTATTGGGTGCCTTGATTTTCACCTCGAAATATCGCTTGCACATCAGATTTAATAAGCAACGAAGGTGTGAAGTGATTTACTTTGTATTTCGTTTTAATACTTATACATATTATACGTCGACGCCCGTTGCGGCTGTAAAGGGCGACTGAACAGAACACTATTCAAAACATCAGAAACGTCAATGTAACAAGTTTTTCTTTACACGTAGGCAATACGTATATAATACACCAACAACAAGTTAACTATAAATTAAATTAATTGCAACGATTTACAACGCCCAAGTTGATCGTTAAGCTTTTAGTACTTTAAAAATGTTACTGAGAGAGTAAATTGCCTTGAACTATGCTGGGCGAGCATACAACCACGTACTCGTATATAGGAATATGTGTGCGTCTGTCGAAACATTTCGTAACGGGGAGGCGGCAGTGTTTTGCGAAGCAGGAATTCGCGCGAAAACATTTCCTTCGAGCACGCGCTGGCGTTTTCATACACACTGCCGTTGCGATCGTGTCGTTTTTATTGGCGTGTGTATATTAATAGTAAATGTTGCACCATTAATCGAGCGCTTGCAACACATGCACCTGGCGCAACTCCAATGCACACACCGACATTTACTGCTCACCGCTTAAATTGGTGTATACAAATATTATAGATACAGTAATTTTGCTACAGCTTTTAGTACGCTCGTTTACATAATTTGCACATTTATTATCAGATAGTTTCTTAAATGACTATAAATACATTTTTCATGCTTTCCTCCTATTTATTAACGGTAATTTCTTTTTATTTTTAATGACCACAAGCGAGCGTCGCTATTTCGACCAAGTTCAGCTTCCTTAAAATACCAGCTAAATAGTGCGAATAGCTTCTTGTAGCCTTAAAAGTTTATTCTTTAAATCGACTCGAGTACTGGGAGATTTACTAATCGATTGAGTTCATTAGTGCAATTCAAAAACAAACTTCTGAAATATTTCCCATCGGTAATTTAGGAAAAAAAATGTATTAAGATCTCCCTGAAAGTATTGGATGACCAAAATGTATCTGTTTGGGCCTCCATTTTTCTGAAAACCTTTTCGAGATTATATTTTTGAACCAAAATGAAATCATCGATGGATGTTAACTCATTAACCGCAAATGATCTTGTCGATTCTGCTTTAAACAAGTTAATGGAGGTACTCAGTCTCTACAATAAAAGTTCTCTGGAAGCCCGATGTCAAGAAAAGGTGAACTGATCACCCACAAAAACTTCCAGATTGAATAAATCTTGCATTCTATTTCAGTGGCTCTTTCAAAATTTGAAGTATATGACAGCGAATTTCAAACCAATGCGAAGTTCAATACAACACTAGTATTTTATAAGTTTGGAGAAGCAACAGTTGTAAAGGCATTAAAAAAGATTATTGAAATAAAATTGTCTAACTGCTCGAAAAAAATTGCAAAGGGTCATATACAGACGAACACACCGATCCAAGTGGCATAGTCGAGTTAAGGTACCTGCAGATCAGCGTTGATCGATTTTAGGTACCGGAAAGCGGATGCGAGATTCAGCGCTGAAATTTTTGTTGTTCCTAAGAATTTATTGTACGTGGTTATTATTAATTAATAATTGTTTTTTTTTGCGTAAAGTAAAGAATATATTTTGTTTTGAATTTTATAAACTTCGTGTTTCGTGTATAATTAATCAAGTAAAAAACAGTTATTTTATTAAATTTTTGACTATTTAAACACTTGTCCATGTAAAATAAGACGTATTTAAACTTATTAAAATTATTTTTGTATCCTCAGAACCCCGTAATGGAATCGGAATGGAATCGGCGTTCAACAAAATTTGATCGGGTCTCCACCGCAAGTAATAATTTTAATAGTACAATTATTATCGAAATTAGATACAAAAAGGACGTTTTTTTTAACGCTTTTAAATAAATTCATATTATTTCAGCAAAGTTGATCTCGGAGCACTTGCAACGTACTCCAATCGAAAGCCTGTAATTCTAAAATAAATGCTATTTAATGCGTCAGCGCAAAGCCATATCTGACGCCATTTTCACCTCATTTAATTCATTTAATTACATTATCCATCCATTTTAATGAACAATGATGCAATGATATATTTTAGAGTAACGAATACATATAATTGGCTTCGCTTACACACACAAGCTGATTCGAATGAATAAATAAATCCGATTGTTACATAAACAATCGTATGTGCACGTATATAGACTCCTGCGGATATTATTGCATTTATGAACACAACGCCATACATAGTACTAGTTAATTATTGAAATTAAATCGGTTTATTATGTCAATAAAATATTTATTTTTATAATAGCGCTGATATTAAAGTAAGTGCCGTAAAAAAGTATTGTTTTTTGCAATTCTTATTTATACTATTCAGTTTTTGCTATAGTCTGCTGAATTTTATCGGTATTGACAGGCAACGAAAGTGGCTATTAGTAGGACGCAATCAAGCGAAACAACTTTTTCAAATCAAAACCGACTTAAGTGTCACCTGGCTATGGAAACCTTTACACTCTCCACACCTAGGATACCTTACCGACACCTTATACTAATATTTTGACACCCAAAGTCGAATCAATAGTTTCTGAAAATAATATTCTAGAGTTTCAATTCATGACATTTATTTTCATCAACTGAAAATATAATCGCTAAATATAAACAATTTCTTAGAGCAAGAGTTACAAAACCAGCTATGAAGGTACGCTCATATTATATTTAAAATCCATATTTTTTAAAATACTACTCAAAACATTACAAAAAAGGAAGGTTCAAAAATCGTGTAAGTTCTTTTCTAAAACTTTAGCTCCGCACCGAAAATTCAAGAGGTTTTTGCACACAGTTTTACCGTCAACAATGGAACTAATTTCTGTTTAAAAACTAAGTAAGTAAACAGAACTGAAATATAATATAATACCATAGATGAAATAGATGTTCTTTGACATACTTGGATATTAACCATCTGGTTAGATGCCCAAGTGTTTCAACGTATTTTATTTTTAAGGACTATCACTGAAAAAATTACTTAATTTTAGGTTGCACACAGAAATATTAATGGCGACAATGTTAATGAGATGCTAAGTGCCCTCATCGCGAGAAACCATTACTTTGTTGTGACGAGCTTTTAACAACCGAAGTACTACAAGACATGGGCTTATCAGTTGCCCTCCTATTGTGTGTTTTTTGATCAGTAAATCGATTAACTACTTTTATAAGACAACGTCGTCATAAACCTATTCTAGAATTTATGTTATTTAAAGTAAAACAAGTAAGGAAGAGCTAAGTTCGTGTGTCACCGAACATCTTATACTCTCGCATGATAAAGTGATAATCGAGATTTCATTATCCGTCATTTACATATTTTTTTATTTTGCTGTAAAATTAATTAGATTAGATCAATTTTTGTACTTTGAGTATTGAATATTATTTTCATTCAATTTAACTGTATTGAGACAATCGTTTTTCGAAGTTAATGCACCTTTTATTTCTTACACGAATAAGATTATACAGGTTTGACATAGAAGTAATGAGTATTATATATTTTACTAAATAAATGTTATATTTTTAAATTCTAAAGATATGTTTTTACAAATAGCAAAATGTATCCTACGTACATTTCATTTATTCTATATATATGAATATGTACATATTATACAGAGAAGGCATCAGATGGAATTCAAAATAGCGTTATATTGGAAGAAGGCGTGGTAGTGAACCGGTTTCACCCATATTTCGTGCATGTCATCAGGGTGTTAAGAAAATATTATATACCGAATTTCATTGAAATCGGTCGAGTAGTTCCTGAGATATGGTTTTTGGTCCATAAGTAGGCGACGCCACGCCCATATTCAATTTTTAAAAAAAGCCTGGGTGCAGCTTCCCTTTGCAATTTCTACCGTAAAATTTAGTGTTTCTGACGTTTTTTGTTAGTCGGTTAACGCACTTTTAGTGATTTTCAACATAACCTTTGTTTAGGAGGTGGGCGTGGTTATTATCCGATTTCTTCCATTTTTAAACTGTATATGGAAATGCCTGAAGGAAATGACTCCATAGAGTTTGGTTGACAGAGCATAGTGGTTTCCGAGATACGTACAAAAAACGTAGAAGGGGGCAGGGCCACGCCCACTTTTCCAAAAAAGTTACGTCCGAATATGCCCCTCCCTAATGCGATCCTTTGTGCCAAATTTCACTTTAATATATTTATTTATGGCTTAGTTATGGCACTTTATAGGTTTTCGGTTTTCGCCATTTTGTGGGCGTGGCAGTGGGCCGATTTTGCCCATCTTCGAACTTAACCTTCTTATGGATCATGATTTCTCAATTTTTACTCCAGTTACAGCTTGCACGGACGGACGGACGGACAGACAGACATCCGGATTTCAACTCTACTCGTCACCCTGATCATTTTGGCATATATAACCCTATATCTGACTCTTTTAGTTTTAGGACTTACAAACAACCGTTATGTGTTGCGAGAGTAAAAAAAATACGTATGTTTATATTACTTTGTTAAGAAATAAAAGTAACAAATATGTCTTAGATTGTATTTATACACATTTCATGCAGGATAGGTACGGATTCTCCATGATTCCCTTTGTGTAGTTTGCGAAACGAAATTCATACTATTTTTAACATTCTGCAGCTTTATGGATTCATCTTTGCTGTTCGGCATTCCAAGGTAGTAATATTTATTTTTATAATTTGAAATAATATATATATATATATCTATATATATATATATATAGAATAGATTTTAAATTCTATACATGGCCAACTTTAGAGAAGTTTGAAGCACGCTCTGCTTCAAAACACCATATAGTAATTATGTAAAATGACGAAATCGTCACTATAATCGCTACTAATTTACTAAATTTTATTATGTATATCATATTTTAAAAAGACCTTATTTTGATACGAAAAACTCCAGAAGTAACCATAAGCCAATAAGGTTGGCTGTGAAGTTTTCTATCTATCATTTACTGCAACTTTACTATTTATTTAAAAATTTAAATATTACTAAAGTTATTAATATGAAACATTTCATATTTAGAACTCCTAATTTAGATGTGATAAATTTGGTAATCCATAGACAGAATACATGATCAGTATTTGGCTTCCGCATAAACAAATAAAATTGTGGTACAAAATATTATCGAATATTCTGAATGAAAGCTCAATTCAATTATTAGTCAAAATCTACTGATATAATAACGCTGTGCTGTTCTCTATACCATTTATACTCAATATAACTGCCCTTACTGCTGTAAATCGGCTACTGAACTTCAGATTGCTCTGTACAATCATTTTCTTATAGAAAGATTTCCCTTCGTCAAGTTTTTGGGATATTTTTACTATATTGTAAATAAGCTTCCATGAAGATATTCAAAATCCATTCATATTTCTAATCAAACTTCAACATATTTTTTTTTTATTTACGAGGGCTGCTATATATATTTCTGGCCTAATAATGAAAATAGGAATATTTATCAATGAAAATGGTTTTATTGTTTTTCAAAATATTCTCCATCAAGATTTATACACTTTTCCTTGCGCTTGTCATGGTGCACAATGATTCGTCTCCTCTTGTTCGTTTTTCGAATTTCTCCGAAGACTTCAGGCAAACAAATGGTGGTGTACCACTCAGAATTGACCGTCCTATGTTGCTCAAGCGGAACAGTCGCCACATGACCAGTTTTGCCGAAGAAACAGGCGACCATTTGCTTCGAAGTGCTTCTTTCACGAACAACTTTCGTTGGATTTTGCTCGTCTTGGAAGACCCACACGGTCGATTGCTGTTTTGTTTCGGGCTCATACGCATTGATCCATGATTCGTCACCTGTGACGACGATCTTATAAACGTCTTTTGAAGCACCGCGATCGTATTTTTTCAGCATTTCTTTACACAAATCCTCACGAGCATTTTTTTGAGCGATTGTCAAATTGTGCGGGATCCGACAAGAACAAACCTTTTTTACGGCCAGGTGTTCATGCAATATCGAATGAATGCTGGTGGGAGAAATGCATAGGCATGCCTCTATCTGAAGGTATGTTACATGACGGTTTTGCATTATCAGTTCACGTACGGCATCGATATTTTCTGGCACAACGGCTGTTTTTGGACGACCTTCACGGAATTCGTCTTTGAGCAAGCATCGGCCACGATTGAATTCGTTGTTCCAGTTTTTCACAGTGCTATAGGATGGTGCTTCATAGCCATACAAAGATTTTAGTTCATCGATGCACTCTTGTCGTGATAATCCACGTCGAAAGTTGTGAAAAATGATCGTACGAAAATGTTCACGAGTTAATTCCGTTTTTTGGCCGAGATGAATTTTTTAATTCCCTGTAAATAAAACAATTCACGATTAAATGACAAAACGTTCTGAGTGATGTTATGCTAAAAAATGTCAAACTTTCCAATGGAAATGTCAGATTGCACCTGGCAACACTTAGTGTTGCCTAGGCCAGAAATATATATAGCAGCCTATGTATAATGAACATTAATGAACCAAATATGTATTTTCTCAGGCTTCTCTTGAAGCCAACTTTACTGCTCTGAGGGGGTTCTGCATTGATCGAAACATATGGTAGTTCAATGGTGCGAGGTCAGGGCTATATGGTGGATGCATCAAAACTTCCCAACCAAACTTTCCCAGTTTTTGAGTCATCAAAGATGTCGTTCTGATGGTAGACGAAACCCTTTCTGTTGATCAATTCTGGCCGTTTTTTTTCGATTGCTTGCTTCAATTTCATCAGTTGTTGACAGTAAAATGTAAAAACAATCGTTCGACTAGGCTGGAGTAGCTCATAGTGGATGATTCCTTTCCAACCCCATCAAACACTCAGCATAACCTTTCGAGGCGTCAATGCTGGCTTTGCGACAATTTGTTGAGCCTCTCGACGCTTGAACCATGATCTTTTTTGCACATTATTGTCGTATTTCCACTTTTCATCTTCTATTAACACTCGTTTCAGAAATGGTTTCATTTCTTTCCAGCAAAGAATCGCAGATGTTAATTCGTTTCATAAAATTTTTCACAGACAATCGATGTGGTACCAAATATCGAGCTTCCTTTTATACCAGCCTTTTTAAAATTATTCAAAACCGTTTGCTGATGAATGTTAAATTCTTTAGCGATGTCATGGCTGTTTATGTGACGGTCCGCGTCAATCTTTTCCATAATTTCATCGACTATTGCAACAATAAGTCGACCAGAGCGAGGTGCATCTTTCACATCGAAATTTCCAGAATTGAAGCGAGCGAACCATTGTTGTGCTACACGAATTGATACAGTATCATCTCCACATACTTCACAAATTCCATTGGTAGCTTGCGTGGCATTTTTCCTTTTTTAAACAAACATTTCAAAATATAGCGAATTTCTTTATTATTTTCATTCAGTTTTGGACAGCTGTAACATTTTCAACTTCCGGGAATGTAATGTTTTTAATGGAGCTTAAAATCTCATCTCTCCAACACTATATGACACAATGTGATTGGTAGCACTGCAGATATACGACTGCAACGACATTTATTGACAAAATACGAAAAAACTTTTTCGTCTTCTTAATATTGATTGGGTATATGTATGTATATTTATGATTTTTTTTCCGTCGAATTTATAAATAGATAGAAGATAGATTTGGAACCTCTGCAGCCTACCTTACCCCTTAACAAATCAAAATATAACGCACGCTTACAAAAAGCGAAGGATGTAACCAATATTGGGCTGCGCTCATCATTTCACTTACTCTTCTATCTTCTTATTTCAAATAGCACTTCAAACAGAATTGTGCCGGAACCTTATTTTGAGAGAAAGTTACATCCCTGCAACCCTACGTCTTTAAAAATAAACGGAAAATCAAATTTATCAAACATTTCACATTTGATTCCTTCCTTACTGTCCTTATATAAATACACATCCGTTAATAAATATATGTAATTTATGCTTGTGTAACCTCATCGCCGCTTTATTTAAATTGTGGATTTCCGCGAAAGTAAACAATAAAATTCTTGTGATTTATTTTAGGGGATTAACACCGCAAGACTTTGGTTTTTGCCTTTTAATATTTTACACCAGCAAAGCAAAGAAAATGCAACACACAAACTGAATTATGTGCATATACATACATACACACACACATACTAACTCTGCCTGTGACTCCGACTACTTTTCACATTTCATAAGTCGCCGCTACAATGTGACCACCACAACGGCAACCGAATGGGCAAATCTCGTGAATAATTAGATGAACAAGGGGTCGCGGTTGGCAATTCGCGGTTGCCGCTCGCCGGGTGAGTTTAGACATACGCCAGCGAATGGGGCGGAGTGCAGGCATGGCGGTTGGCGTGGACTTTGCTGGGGGCGATTACAGTCGCGCCACTTGATTTAGCGTGCGCACGTCCTCATTTATTTTGGCGAGAAAATTTCCACCTCGTTGACTGCGTATTTACCTACACCACAACAACACACACAGCAGCGCACTCAGCGCATACACCCAAAGCACAGACCACATTTTCTTGGTTTGCGGTCTGCATGGGCGGCATGTTTAGACACACACAAACCATTTGCTTGGCTTTTGCTGCTTTTTGTTTCGTTTCGGTCGGTTGTGTCTTATTTAAGTTGTGGTTGAAGCGCTGCTGTTTTTATGGCATCTTTACGAAATCGTACGCTGGCGCATAAATATCGCCCAAGTATTCATTGCCATCATTAAAGTCGCCAATAATTCATTTTGCTTAGCTCTACAACCATATTTGCGTATTATAGTAGTAAGTATGTACTCGTATTTATTTACCTCTGAATTTGTGAGTTGCTTATGGAAATATGTGTGTACGAGTATGTTCTTACACATGCTGCTCAGTTTTAATAGCAACTGGAGCTTATCCAATCGAAAATTAAGTTATATATACTTATAAATCAAATCTTAAACTATGACGCATGAATAATTTAATTAATAAACACTTCAACTGCTTCGTTGTTTAAGCAATTGTTCATTGATTTTCGCTTTAATTTGAATGTGTGGTATAATTGATTAAAATAAGGTGGGGTCAGGAAACACCGCATGGAAAACTCCAAGCACAAGCTCATCTCCTCTATTAAATTCTACGACTTTAATATTTTGTTTTGTGTAAGTTATTGACCGTTTTTACTACGAAAATGTACAGCTAGTAGTTGAAGAGTATACTCCAAAAGTTTGAGGTGGATTCATTAAGCCGCATAGTGCTGGAGTTTTATCTAACAATAATATATATAAATAATATTTTCCGTTAACTCGAATTGCAATCTCAGATGTAGTTTCTTACACGGAATCATAGCAGCCATTCGGCAAAATTAAAAATATCTTTTTACTTTGATAAAGGAGTTGTCTTTACAGAAGAATTTATGTTTTTAAATGATTGACAGAAAACGCTCCTCAAAGAGTGTGATTAAAAGGCGGAATCCGATAGTGTTCAATTAATGCAATTTCATTTAAGTATACTACTGTGCCCAAAAAAGGTGACATTGTATTTATTTTGAAAATTCATTATTTATTCTTCCAAATCAATTTCATCCCCTTCAAAGTAATCCCCTCCCGATGCAATTCACTAATGCCAACGGATTTTCCAATCTTCGAAACACTGGTTGTAGTCACTTTCCGGGATGGCCTTTAGTTCCGTCTTCGCTGCGGCTTGAATCTCCTCTATCGTATAAAAACGATGTCCCAGGAGCGGTCTTTTGAGCTTGGTGAACAGCCAGAAGTCGCACGGCGCCAGATCAGGTGAATACGGTGATTGCGGAACGGTATGGGTTGAGTTTTTGGCGAAATGATCACGAATTACGAGGGCAGTATGGGATGGTGCATTATCGTGGTGTAAAAACCAAGAATTGTCTTTCCACAATTCCGGCCTTTTTAGGCGGATAGCGTTGCGCAACCGACGCACAACGTGCAAATAATATTCCTTGTTGACTGTTTGACCGGTGGGAAGGAATTCATAATGCACAACACCACTATAATCGAAGAAAACAGTCAACATGACCTTGATTTTTGAGCGACTTTGGCGCGATTTTTTTGGTCTCGGCTCTCTTTTGGCACGATATTCGCTCGATTGATCGGTTGTTTCGGGGTCGTAAGCATAGATCCAAGCCAGTTATAATGCATTTCATGACACACTTCAACGCGCCGCCTTTGTTCCAAAAAATTCAATGTTTTCGGTACCAGTCGAGATTTGACGCGCTTGAGGCCCAAAACATCCTTCAAAATGGTATTGGCTGAGACTTTCGATATTCCAACTTCATCAGCAAGGTCTCTAATTGTTAACTAAATCTTTTATCTCTTTAAGCTTTTGATTGGCAATAATGTAAATTAAATATAATATGCAAAGTTATAACTCTTAGATTGTTTATCAGATTCTCTCGTATTGATTTGGTTGAATGATCGAGTGAGTAGTATCCAGAGATTTTGTTGAAATATAAATTTGATTAGAATTCACTCTTCTAAAAAATGGAGCAATTGCAAGGTTTGAGTGCATCGTTTATCCTGCGAAAGTTAAGTATTCAAGTATCAGATTGAATGAGCTTCAAAGTTATGCTTTTAGAAGTGTGAAGGAGCTTAAACTTTTTAAATCTAATTTTTCGCCCTGGTTCTGAGTTCTATTTAATTATTGGAAACAGAGACCAGTCCGAGAGATTCACCAGCAGATGGTGAATGAAGGCAATACGAAATTCGGTTCATTCTAAATAAATCTCCCCAACACAGCGGGAGAAACATCTGTTTTAGTTCCAATAAATTAAAATTTCACTTTTATCTCGGTGCCGTTATTCTTTCATAATCGATTCCTTATAAAACCGATAGGGCAGCACTTTTCGCTTCTTTTTTCTGGATAATGGCATAGCAGTAAAGCTTGAAACACAACATATTATGTTCTATCTGTTGCTACCGGTCGTGGTTCGACAAATTCTGACAAACCGCTGACTCTCTGACAACTTTGAACAAATTTTTTTATACAGTAATATAATTTAATTTTTTGCTATAATTAGAAGAAAGGGGTATGAAATAATTAACAAAATAAGTATTTTTAAGTAGTGAATGTGTTTCAAAATTTAGTCAGAGTTGCTGCTGACTGAACTTTTGAGGATCAATCGGATTCTTTTTATAAATGCGCTTTGACAATTTACGCACTTAAACTTTTGTATAGTTAGGGAAAAAGCTCCAAAAGTGGGCGTGGTGAAAGAAATTTCATGCATCGCTTGTAGCTGTGGCCAGTACTAGTCGTTTGTAGTTTTACATATATCTGTCCATTAGATTTAAGTGTATGGTAAAGAAATGTTGCCCTTCTAATATATGTAAAATCGAAAAACGGGCGTCAGAAATTAATATTTTTAAAATTTAACTTAAATGTCACTTGAAAACGGTCGAAAAATACAATGGCAAAGAGTACATAATTTATCTGACACATTCTTGCTTTAGTACATATCTCGTACATTGAACATACTAGAGTGCGGGGCCACGTCCTCTATTTCAAAATTTTTACTCACAGGTGCCCCTGGCTACTGCGATCACCTATACCAAATTATAGTTTAATGTCTTTTCTAGTGCTCAGTTACGGCACCTTATAAGCTTTCGGTAAATGGCGATTTCTAAGAACTCGAAGTTTTTATTATACTAGGGAACTTGTGTACTAAGTATCATATCTCAAGTTACAGCAGGCAACGACAGATGGACGGACAGACAGACAGTCAACCGGATTTCAACTTTTCTCGTCACCCTGATCATTTATATAAATATAACCCTATATCTATCTCGCCTAGTTTTAGGTGATACATAAAACCCTTAGGTGAACAAAACTATAATACTCTGTAGCAACTGGTTGCAGGAGTATAAAAATCCAATTTGGCACAGCGGATCGCAGTAGCAGAGGGCATAAGTGGGAAAAAAATTAAAAAAAGCTAAATTCGATACATTCGCATAAGGCAATTTTTATAAAAATGATTATCGACTGTAAAAAAATGGATGAAATTGGATGATAAACCCGCACACTCCCCATATCAACAAAACACGCCAGAGGTGTTAAACTTTACTGCTCAGACACCTAGAAATCGAATACTGCACCCCAGTATTTAAAGTTAGTTGACTTTTGACCGAAAATTTCGGTCAATGGATGGAATATACGATCGAAATCCATTCCTTGCAAAAGTATCTCTGTCTATCAAAAATGGATTCAAACGGGTCAATATTTCCCTGAGCCCCCACATACCTAATGTAAAGATTTTCTAACTTCCGAGTCTTTGTATAAATAATTAAAGTTGGACGAAAATTTTACCTCATATATCTAATATCAGGATTTTCGAACAACCGGCTGACCTTACTCTATATGAGTGGTGATAGTATGTAAGGCACCTTAATGAAACCCAGTGATAATTTTTTTAGTTTGTAGCATGATAATAGTGAATAGATAAAATCGGGTCGATACTACCCGAACTTTCATATACTATGAACAATCATTTTGGTTTTTTTTAGAAAACCTTGTGTCCAATATGTCGGTCAGTGTATGAGTTATATAGAGTATATGTATATATCAAGTTACATAAATTTCGATCCTTAAGCTATTTCCGCGGCTTTAATTCCTGCAGGTTGCAAGAATATAGAATGTTTGATTGCACCCGAACTTAGCCCTTCCTTACTTGTTTTGTGTAATAATTAATTATAATATAGATTTATAGCTTAAACATGTCTGCAAGATTCATCATTTCTCTAAGCATGCATATATTTATTTATGTTCTTGCAATAAATGTAACGCCTCATTCAGTGTTTGTATGTATAAGAACTACCCACTTTATTTTATTTCTTTTATAACATATAATTTCATGGTACTTTACTTTAATTTCTCTCATTTCTACTTTAGTTATGATTGAAGGATACACATTTTATTTTAGTATACACTTTGTTTTTTTTATAACAATTTAATTTAAAACAAGTAAGGAAGGGCTAAGTTCGGGTGTCACCGAACATTTTATACTCTCGCATGATAAAGGGATAATCGAGATTTCATTATCCGTCATTTACATATTTTTTTATTTTGCTGTAAAATTAATTAGATTAGATCAATTTTTGAACTTTGAGTATTGAATATTATTTTCATTTATTTTAACTGTATTGAGGACTATGTAAAAAAACAAAATCAATCGTTTTTCGAAGTTAATGCACATTTTATTTCTTACATGAATAAGATTATACAGGTTTGACTTAGAAGTAATAAGTATTGTATATTTTAATAATTAAATGTTATATTTTTAAATTCTAAAGATATGTTTTTACAAATAGCAAAACGTATCCTACGAGAGTATAAAAATGATGCCCTCTGAATTACATGAAAATATCTGAGAGATTTACCGATATTTTCGGTGAAAAATTAGGTTAGGTTAGGCACTGAGTTCTTCGTGTTCGATATTAGGGACCTTGAAAAGATATAGTCCGATCACGATAATTTTTCCACAAGGAATACCTCAGCTCAAACACCGTATTTGTGTAAAGTTTTATTCCGCTATCATCATTGGTTTCTAATGTGTATATTATACAGAGAAGGCATCAGCTGGAATTCAAAATAGTGTTATATTGGAAGAAGGCGTGGTTGTGAACCGATGTTAAGAAAATATTATATACCAAATTTCATTGAAATCGGTCGAGTAGTTCCTGAGATATGGTTTTTGGTTCATAAGTGGGCGACGCCACGCCCATTTTCAATTTTTAAAACAAGCCTGGGTGCAGCCTCCTCTGCCATTTCTTCCGTAAAATTAGGTGTTTCTGACCGTTTTTGTTAGTTGGTTAACGCACTTTTAGTGATTTTCAACATAACCTTTGTATGGGAGGTGGGCGGGGTTATTATCCGATTTCTTCCATTTTTGAACTGTATATGGAAATGCCTGAAGGAAACGACTCTATAGATTTTGGTTGACATAGCTACATTAGTTTCCGAGATATGTACAGAAAACTTAGTAGGGGGCGGGGCCACGCCCACTTTTCCAAAAAAATTACGTCCAAATATGCTTCCCCTTAATGCGATCCTTTGTGCTAAATTTCACTTTAATATCTTTATTTATGGCTTAGTTATGACACTTTATAGGTTTTCGGTTTTCGCCATTTTATTGGCGTGGCAGTGGGCCGATTTTGCCCATCTTCGAACTTAACCTTCTTATGAAACCAAGAAATACGTGTACCAAGTTTCATAATGACATCTCAATTTTTACAGCTTGCACGGACGGACGGACAGACAGACATCCGGATTTCAACTCTACTCGTCAACCTGATCACTTTGGTATATATAACCCTATATCTGACTCTTTTAGTTTTAGGACTTACAAACAAGCGATATGTGAACAAAACTATAATACTCTTCTTAGCAACTTTGTTGCAAGCGTATAACAATAAATTGATATTTTGTACAGTCACGAAATATTTGCCGGTGTTGGCGATCGAGTTGCTTCGGATCGTGGTCGAATTGCGTAATCCGCAACATTAGCGAGACAGTATCCGACTGCTTTAGAATTAAAAGCTGAGCGATGCGCGCAGGATATACGGCGATCGAGTTGAACGGGATCGTATATGGTGCTACCTGCAACGCGCAAGATTGATAATGCGGAACGAAGAATGTGGAAATGAATGCAGCCCGGTGGCAGGATTGGTGAATTGGATCACCGGAGGGGAGCGTGAGGTGTTATCGCGGCGCAACGTATAAGCGAATGTATCAAAAACGACGGTAATGTATCTGCTCAGGTGACCATCCTTTATGCTGAGTGGGTTGATGTAGTGAGTTGTGTTGTGTACGAGTGTGGCGTCATCGACTATGGTTGTATAGAGCAGAGTTTTATTAGTGTGTGGCAGTTTTTCCGGGTAGAGTGGGTGGATGCTTAACTCATTTAAACAAGTTATAATAATAATATGCATAGCATATAAGTTAAAAAAACGTTTAGTTATTTTTTATAAAAAAAAAATGTTTCTGGGAGCTATGCTCCTTTATTGAATTCCGCTTAAGAACTAAAGTTTACAATTAATTATACTTAACTCTAGACCTATGTCTGCCGCTGCAACGGGTATGGAGCTGCTGACGCTGCGCTTCCCAGAGGTTGCCGCTACACGTGTCACACTCTCTGCGATTTAGTGGTGTCATATTATATTACTTTGTATCATATGATATTAATGCATCATATGACACTTTTTGAATGTGTGGGGTGCTAACTAGTCCCCCCTTGAAATTCAAACGTCCTCATTTGAATCTTTAGATGTATTGGAAAATTTGGTTGAGTCCTTCTATTGCCGTTTGTGATAGTTTATTGGGTTCGTCTTCTTTTTGTTTCATCAGAAGATTTTTCCCGAAAATTGAGGCGATGATTATTCAAATGGCGATTAGAGTTATGCTGGTTCCGTTTAAAAATGTAGATTCGTTGTTTATTGAAATTTCTCTGTTGTATTTATTGAAGTAGTAGTATCATTCCAGGTCCAATTACCTCTATAGTCGGAATATGTTGGTTGTTGACCCCCGTGCAGTTTGGCAAACGACTTTTTAATAGATTATTTTTATATGAAACATTACTTAAATCTATTACATTATTATTTAAGCATATTTGCAGAAAATTATATTTTTTACAAAAAAAAAATTTTTTTTCTTTCAATAAATTTTCTTTGCGCAATTTAGAATTCTGTTGAAATTTATTTTATTAACTCTCCCATTATTTTTTATATTACAGCTGTCTAAAGTTTTACAAACTTGGTTATCTACGGTTGGGAGGCTTACAATATAGATTAAAATTTAATCTTTTAATAGTTGTAATTTTTATTTTGGAAATGTATTTATCTTTTTAGTTTTTTCTCTACTTTTACATTATTCAGTTGGGCTCTTATTTTTGTTATTGGAGGGGTTAGGGGTGGGAGGGTTTGAAGGATGGGTGGTTTGCCCACAATCTAACCTCACTTGGTTTAGTTGTTCAATTAATTAATTTAAAAAAAAAATTCCTTTATAGTAGCACTTTCTTTGAATATATTGGAACTTTTGTTAAGCTTGCATTAACTTAGGACTTTTCTTTCCTATTTTTTTGCCCATATACGTGTCGCACTCTCAGCGATTTAGTGGTGTCATATTATATTACTTTGTATCATATAATATTAATGCATCATATGATACTTTTTGAATGTGTGGGGTGCTAACTTATATAGTTTGAATTACGTAAATATGTTTTCATATATAAGTTCATGATAAAAATTTGTGACTAGCGATGGGCGATGAAAAAATTAAAAAAAAAAATGAGAACTTAGTAGTTAGTTAATATATCATTGTAATCATATAAAGTAGTTTTATACACAATCACATTTTTTTTTTAATTTACAGATACAAAAAAATATATTTCTATTATACATTTGATTTGAGCTGTATTTATATACTTTACAAAATTATCCTTTCAAAAATTGCATGATTTTTGCTTAAGTTATCAGCCGTGTCTCATATAAGTTTATATGGCTATATGTATGCTATTGATTTTTATTTACCTTATAAAATTGAGTGTTTTTATTAAATTCACCATGAGCCAGCACTTTGTCTAAAAATTATTAATCAAACTACACAGTTTTCTGAAATGGTCAAGGTACATTCAATATATGCATACAAATGTTATGACGCAGTAGCAACGAATTGTAAAATGGGTATAATTGACTGCTTTAAGTTCATTTAATAATTGAACGAAATTGTCTAGACAAATAAAGCGTGTATTAATGTACACAATCATAAACGGCATACTTTGGCATGCAACAATATCTGAGTCTATATCGCGTGCATATGTGTAGCTCTTATGTGCTTCAAATTGAAGGTCACTCATACGACACGTACGTCAAGTGAACTTGAAAATAAATTTAAGTTGAACCCATTCATTGGCGTTATTGAATTCATAATATGCATACGTGTTTGTATATAAGTAAATTTACAATAAAACTAAAGTTGAATGAATGTCTGTCTGTTATGCTGATGAAAGGAGCTGTGTTATCACCTGTGCTTACTTATATTAAATATACACAAATAAGTATTAAAAGCTGTTAATTTCTGTTATATTAATTTCAAGCCTGAAACGTATTTATGTGTTGATATGCACACTTATATTTATATATATATATGCACTATATGCTTAGGGAGCTGACGGGCACACATTTACACCACCAAATTACAATAGAAACGTCTAATCAGCAACAATTTTGTTGATCATGCAAAATTTTCAAAGTAAATAAACACACAAATACATTGAACAAATACTATCAAGACTCAAGTATGCATACACAAAAATAACTGTGTATTTGATTGAGCATGCGACGTAGTCTTACGTAATTCTTGTAACTGGCTGCGCTTGTGTGCATGCAAATTTGCACCCATTGAGTGCCACTTCCGAAACCCCAAAAGTAGCAACAATTAGAAAACGAGTAAGAAAACAAAAACTTTACAAAACTTTGCCAATACACACAAACGTACAAATAATATTATGACTATTTTCTTGGAAACTCTTACAGTTTCAATGATTACACGCATGGCACATTCACATGAATGAGATGAAAGAATGCATGAATGAACGAACAAGAGCATAAAGAGAAGTGAATAAGCAGACAAAAGTGCCATAGCAGACAAAAGGAACTTCATCCTTGTCGAACGTCGGCACAACAATTCGCCTTAAAACAAAAGAAAATTAAGTAACTGTTCTGAGCACACAGACAAATGAAGTCAGCATATACACTCAGAAAAACTCCCGCTGTGGAGCATAATGAAATGAAAAATAACATAAAAGAAAAAAAAATGGCAAAATTGTTATTGAATATCAACTCATCCAAATTATGTTTAAAAATTAATTAAAATACTATTATGCCACAGAAATAATAGTATTAAATTCTAATTGCCACAAGACAATTTATTTCCAGTGTCGATTTCAATTCAATTCAAATCGAACCCTTACAATGCAGTTAGATAAATGTGTGCTCCTTTGCAAATTTGTTACGAAATTTCGTTAAACTTTTGTGTGTGTAAAGTAGAATGAATAATATGCTAAAGCAAATAAGTGAAACGAGAAGAAGGAGGTGGTGGCATGTCAGCAGAAAGAAGGGAATGCAGATGAAATTCGATAACGAGCTATGAGATTTCTATTATATCAATTTGTACGTGTAAAACAACTTAGGAGCTAATGATGGTGGCGCCTGATTGTGGTGATTTCGTCACGGATATGTAAATGAAAAGAACACCATTTCCAACAGTTCATTATATTATTATAGGTAAAGTAGGGTGCGAGTCCAACGGCATTGGTAAAAAAAAGTAAATTGTCACTTGTTTTAATGAAATTTTACACAGGAAGGCTAAATGCAAAAAACAAGAAATTTTACATAAGTAGAGACAAAATTTTAATTAACTTATAATGTGCAATTATAATGAGAATGTTAAAACTTATGGTGGAATCGATATCCAAATCTCTGTAAAAAATTTATAAATAGTTTCATAAATCTCTTTTCTCACCAAAATATCTAAATTATTATTATATGATTATTTGCATTTCGATTATACAAGTATGTATAAGAAACAAGTTATTAGCAAGTATTCACGACCCCTTTATTATACCAAACAAGAAAAAATGTCAACTTCGTTTACACCGAAGCTGAAAAACCCCCTCACAAATACAAAGGATCCCTATAAGGACTTGCCTTTTTTGTTGAAAAGTTAGTTTGTACGGCAGTCATATGATATAGTGCATTGAATTAAGATCTTATTTCAGAGATTGTACTATTGTATCTTCTCAAATAAAAGAAGTGTTATCCAGAAAAAGTCTCAGACAGCTTTCAGGCGAAAAATTAGCGTGTGCAAAGTTTCGAGACGATATCTCAAAAACTGAGAAGCTAGTTCGCATTTATGCAGGCAGACAAACAAATATTTCTAAATCAACTCCGTTCTTCACCCTATCATTAATGTATAAACATTTATATAATTCATAGGAAGTTCGCTGTTTCTTTCTGGCTGCTACAAATCTTGTCGCAAGTTTACTTTATTTTTTCCGTAAGTCTGCGCAACTTTACCTTTATGTAATAAACCTCTATCTGGAGGAAGTTTTGGGAGTTAATATTGAAACTAGGCTTTGTGTTATTGCAAGAGATAAACGATACAAATGTTTTCCATTAAATTAGAATTCGCTCAAATATAAATGTTACGTTTCGCCTTAGTAGAGTATAATAAAAAAAATTCTAAACTAAATCTTCCTCCATATACTAGTAGTTATGCCTTCATTTAAGCAACTATAAAATCCTAGTTTGTATATCGAGATAATTTAGATTTGCACTTCGAAAATGGTTTAAAACCAATTTAGGCCTAAAATAACCATTACACCGAATAAGTTATGATTTTCAATTCCTTATAAGAATATTTGTTTATCATTAAAAGTAAGAAGGACTGAATTCGGGTGCCGCTGAGTATTTTGAAACTTGCAGAAATCACAGCCAGGGAAATGCCTTAACACGTAAAAGGTCAAACGATCGGAATCTAAATAATTTTATATATAGTACACTAGAAGACCCGGCCACACTTTACCGTGGCTGACACATACTTGCAGATAATACTACTACTACCATTTATATAATTTCTATTATTTGGATTAAAACTACTGGTTAATGAGATATAGCATTTTTGTGAAGCATCTTGTGTTAGTTTACAAAAACAAAAAAAAAAAAAAATGGCTCATAAAGCATTCCGTGTGTGCATTGCTTTTTGGCGGAAAATACTGCTGAATTTGGGATAATCGTATTAGCTAAACGTATAGCCACCACTCGCACCTTTTACGAATGCCGCACTAAATACGCTTTATTATAAAAAAAAACTCACATAAATGTCGAGTTTACAATGCATTTAATTTGCAGACGAAGTTATTTGGTTTACAATAAAATATGCAAAGGCAAATGTACTGGCACACCAATCCAATCGGTGGCCCGCAGGATCAACGGCGATCAAACGAGGTGACGTACAGAATCGTAATGCTATCCCAGTATGGATGTTGGCAAAGGATGTTGTAGCCGGATGGTGACGATGTCGAAGTTTTATGCAATCTTAAAATGCAGCGCGCGGGTTAAGTGTCGATAAACGAATGTTGATGGACGAATTCCTGACGTGCGAGTTGTATATATAGAATTGTGTCAGCTTCCCCGTTGTCCATTGCTTTTATTAGTTGGGTTGGTGCAAGTGTGGTGGATTTTATTGGTGTTGTATGTATTGTAGTGGCATCCTGTGGTGAATTGCACCGTTGTATTAGGATGCGCCAGTTTTACCGAGTAGAGGGGGGTGGATGCTTAACTCATGTAAACACGTATTAAAATCGGTCGATCGTTGCTGTGTGACAATAGAAACATGGCTCCATCATTTTCCACTGGAGTCCAATCGACAGTCATTCTAGTGGGCTACACGTAATGAACCGGTTCTCTGGCGTGGAAAGACAAAAAAGTCTGCTGGCAAGGTTATGACATCAGTCTTTTGGGTTGCACGTGGTATAATATTCTTCGACTGATTACTGAGCCACTGTGTATTTGGTTGCAGTTCTTTTCTACTATTCCAAATATTTGGCAATTGTATTATTTTTAAGAGGGATTAGTTTAAAATAGTACGCATATACCTCATCGTTTTTGTTTAAATATTTCTCGCTGGAGAGCTCTGGTAGCTGCTAAATTCAAAGTGCTATAGGGAGAACCGCGTCCTCCGACGCGCTATTTATAGGCACGCTCCTTCTGCAATGTATTTAAGATAAAGGGTGGGCCATATAAAATTTTAAATTCGAAGATAGGGGGTAAAAGATTGAGTGTAGCGTTTGCTGTATGGCACGTAGCACCGTCCTGCTGGAACTAAATGGTGTCCAAGTCTTCCTCTTTAATTTACTTGAAGAAAAATTCGGTTAACATTGCGCGATATCGCTCATTGATGGTTACGGCGGTTCCTTCTTCATTTTCGAAGGAAAACGGGCCAATGATTCCACCAGATCAAAATCCGCACCATACAGTGATTTGTGCTGAGTGCCATTGGCTTTTCGACGATTACGTGGGGGTTTTCTGTGCCCCAAATGCGACAATTCTGCTCGTTAACGTAACCACCGAGGTGGAAATGAGCCTCGTCCGAAAAGATGATTTTTCGGTAAAATTGGCCATCCTCGGTCAAACGAACTTTGGAAGAAAGTTTTCAATATTTCCCAGTTTTCTTCTAGTGAATAGCGACCCATTTAGTAAATTTTAGACTTTTTACTGAATATCTGTCACTTTCCGAGTGGTATTTGACGTTTCCAATGTCGAAATATAGATAATCCAATTTAATTGGATAAGGATTAATGCTAATAATAATATTTATTAAAATTGCTTCTAAAATTAGCAATTATTTGTCGTAAACAGTAAAAGTCAAAAAAATATTATTGTGGGATATCCATCGCGGAGTTTTCTGTAAACCTTTTCGACGTGTTCAACACTTAGTGCATTATTTTGATAAATCTCGTAGGCCGGAAAGAATTTAAATATTTACGACTTAACATTACAAACTTAAAAAATTACGGTATTCCTCCATTATTTAATGAATGTGATTATACATATGAACCTTCCTCTTCAATCACTCTATCTACTAAAAAAAGCCGCATTAAAATCCGTTGAGTAGTTTTAAAGATTTAAGCACACAAAGGGACATATGTAGGTACAGAAAAAACGACTTTATTTTATACTATGTAGGGATATACTTTTATAACTAACCGACATATTCGGCATAGTATGTGGGAGTTGAGGTAGTATAGATTTCATTTATTAACTATTATCATGGAACATACTAAAAGTATTCGACGAATCCAAATTTAATTTGTTGTGCCCCGACGGAAACGTCACAGTGCGTGTATAAAAGGCGAGCATTTTATGGAAAGCTTTGTTTTACCCACCGTAAAGCTTTCGCCCTATATAATGGAGTGGGGGGCTACAACCAAGTTTGGTGTTGGACAGCTATTACTCTTAAAGAATCGGTGAATGCCGAAAAATACATTGGAATTTGGAAAGAAGGTGAACAGCTATTCAAACGCACTCAAAAGTTTGTTTTCAGGATAATTAAACCCCTTGGCAAAATGGTAACTAAAGCATAAAAATATTGAAAAAGATTTTTCAATAATTCATTACAAATACTTATATTATTCACAAGCAAAAACGATTTTTATGTAATTGAGCCTCCCACGGCCAGGAAACAGTGAAAAAACAGGAGAAAAGCGTCCAAAAAGTCTAAAAGAAATGAAAGAAAATTATTGAAGTTGTGTGGAATGAAGAAATTAATAAAAATTATCTTCAAAGCTTGCATGAATACAACTAATAGCGACGTTATTAGGAGGAGGGGGCGTTCTACAAAATACTAAGAATTTTTTATCCAAGAATTTTATTTTGCTTTATTATATAAATATTATATACAGAACGTATGCAGCGTAAAATAGGAAATAACTTATTTAAAAATTATTATACTATTCGTAAGAAATTTTATGCCTTTCTAGCATGAGGTAGTTATTATTA
Organism: Bactrocera zonata; assembly: GCA_037783105.1. Taxonomy (NCBI): domain Eukaryota; kingdom Metazoa; phylum Arthropoda; class Insecta; order Diptera; family Tephritidae; genus Bactrocera; species Bactrocera zonata. The sequence continues at coordinate 71,391 of JBAWJQ010002077.1, read as the reverse complement.
TAAAATTCTTTAAACAAAATGTAAATAAAAATGGTTGACTCTCTAAAAACTAAAGATAACATGAACCTTATTTAGCAATTCTGTAAATTGCATGGATCTTTCCTCGACTATTTGATACATAAAATCATGTGAATATTAATTTAACTTAAATATACCTTATAAAACGTTTTCAAACTTTGCCTTGGCTTTATATCAGCAACCTCTAAGCTGAGATATGTGAGCGTATAATATTGAATACACAATAGTTGTATGCCCAAAATATATATGTGAAATTAGTTCACGAAATACCCAAACTCCCATATACAACCAAAACTATTATTAAATTAGCTACTCACAGAAGTGCTCTCAATAAATTCAATGATTGATGCGATGGGTGGGAAATGATGCTGTCTGGTTGAAACCAAATTTCATCGAGATCCCGAGATTCAATTTCAGGCATCAAAGCACGATAACGGTCGCCATTGAGGGTTACGTTCTCACCGCCATCATTTTGAAGAAATATGGACCGGTGATTCCACTGCTCACAAACCACAAAAAACCGTTTTTTTTTTTTTTTTTTTTTTTTGGATAAAATGACAGTTCATAGAGCGAAGCGATGTCGCTTGTGAAGGTCCGGCGGCTTCAGCTTTAGTGGTTTTCAATAAAACAATACTGTTTCGAAGTTGGTCTTTTTCACAGCTGTTAGTTGATTTATACTCAGCTTGGTTAATGGTTGGGTTTTTGGGTTTTCGCAACGCATTGTGTGCTGCGTTCAATATTCACTTTGTATAATCGCCCAACAGAATCAGTGATTTGATCAACTAAGAATCGGTTTTGCATCAAGTTTATTTTAGTAGATAATGCACGTTCTCAAAGACGCCGTAGAAGACGCACCGACGATATCTGCTTTGGAGAAGATTGTCGAATAATACCCAAATGAATTCAACATCGCGCGAAACGATTGGAGCTGCGTCCATTCACTTTACAAGGTTTTCTGGAAATCGTACAAAAATTGAAGCCGAAAGAACATAAAGCTTATTGCATGTTCGGTGAGTGGGATCGAAAGAGGTGCCAACCGATCCCGACGTGCACAATTAATTTTTATTTAACGACCAAGCTGACTATTGGTTAAATGGGTATGTTAACGTAAATTGTCGCATTTGGTGTGATGAAAATCCTAAAGCAATTATTGATTCGCTATTGTATCCTCAAAAAGTAACTATTTGGTTTGCTCTATGAGCACAGAGAATCATTGGTTCACATTTCTATAAAAATGAAGCTGGTCATAATGGTTTAGTCAATTGGTAACGCAACAGAGCCATGATTAACGACTTTTTCGTGCCTGAATTGGAAGATCTTGCTGTGGACTACCACTGGTTGCAACAAGACATCGCTTTTTGCAATGTAAACAAGAAAATAAACAGTTTAATGAAGGAAACTTTTGGTGAGGGCATTATCTCTCGTCGAGGGTCTGTGAAGTGGCTTTCTAGATCGTGCGATTTAACAGCACTGGACTATTTTTTGGGGAGTTATGGGAAGAACTATTGAAGCATTGTAAGGGATATTCGGTCAGTTCCCCGAAAAAAAATTTAAGTCATAATAGAAAATCTTTCTCTTTATAATAAAGCGAGACTACTGGTAATAACGTTCAGTTACATGAGTTTGATTTGGTTTTAAAAAGCACGTGTTAATTTACTCTCGTGTTTTTATTGTGAACTCGCAACATTTTGATACAAAGTTCTAGTAACGGTTGTTTGTATCACCTGAAATTAATCGAGGTTGATATCGCGTTATATATGTACAAGTATGTATAAATGATCAGAATGATGAGCCAAGCCGAATTCTGATTAATTGTCTTTTCGCCCGTCTGTCCATCCGTCTGTCGTGCAAGTGACAACTTTACTGAAAGTTAAGATACTCTTTGTTAAGCTTGTAGAAAATAAGTAATTTTAGCATTTCTTCAAACACTGTGAAAATTATTAAATTCAGCTAACAAACACGTCCTCTCCCTTTTTAACGGTTATCTTGAAATTAGTGGAGCGATAAAACACTACACTTGCATAGGAATTAAATTTATTAATCATGATAGCAAGGAACGGCTTTATTGAAACAGTTGTCCATCTAAGTCCCATACCTCAGGAACTACTTGACCGAGTGCAACCAAAATTTTGTATTTGAGATTGAAATGATTTACAGTCATGTCTACGTCATAAGTAACAAACTTTTAAATTCCATCTCATTCTTTCTTTACAGTGTACTAATAAAATATCACTGAAATTATCGGGAAAATACTTTACGCAACGGTATTTCATCTTAGGTCCAAATTTTACCCAATGTATAAATGAGCATCCTCCCCGGACATGCACACATACAACACACTATCACACCACATCAATTCAACCTCACAACACTGACACGCACCTTCACCATACTCACTTCACCAATCATCAGGGCTTACAACCCACATTCCACACTACACATGAGAGCACCACACATCGACACCCACATACACGTACACCAACCGACCACATCACACCATCTGATCCCACGCAGCAAAGGGAAAAAGGGAACCACAAGGAGATCAGCAACTCACTTCGCTTTCGATCTCAGCAGCGACCTACACGCGTGTGCGAACCTTTTGAACGAACGTATTTTCCTCCTCCAGTTTTCGTCATTATCATAGTGTCGGAGTTATAAACCTTTAACTATTACATTTTATAAAGTGAACATTAAAATTGTACACAAATACAGAAAATATACATATACACGCGTAAACCCATTTAAAACCCAATTGGTTTTTCCATTTCTCATTTTTATAAAACAAATTTTGTGGTGATCGAGAAGGTGAGTGCGTGCGAAAATTTAAAGAATTTGCAGTGCACATCAAAGAGGGTGAGTTAGTGAAAAATACACCCAAATTGAATATATGTATACACTGCTTTTGAAGTTTTAACCCCCTTTCTTAGTTTTTAAACTTTTAAAGTAAGTATAGTATCGGATAGATTAATAGAATCTCACTTAATCCCATTACGTTCCGGAATACTACGTATTCATTGCGCAGTATTAGGCTCAAGAGCTAAGTAACTACAAAAATTTTATATCTTTGATTAGAAAACTCAGATCTAGTCTAGAGGACTTTTTAAATACATCTAAGGCACTGCAAGAGTGAATGGAGTGCACTCTTCGGTATATTAATGAACATATCTTAACCCCAAAGCGTTTCTTTACTCTAACAATATTTACTCTAACAATATTTATGTCAGGAAACCCTCTCTCATTTAACAGTTACCATAATTAACGTATTTATCTAGGAGCTACAAAATTTCCCTTCATGTATAAATTTCCCTATAATATTGTACAAAACTCGAGCGCTGTAATTATAGTTTCAAATGTTGGGTGAACTGTTAAGGCTATGTTAGTTTTCATTTGGAAATCCTGGCCCGACAAAAATACACCTCTCACTGGAATATTTTCTCAGCGCTCCGATGAAAGCAAACTTTGAACTTTTCTTAAAGCAGCTTCTTCAGGTTCGCTGCATTTAAAACGAAAGCGATTTGCAGACAAAAGATGCAGTGGCTCATATTTGGATTAGAGTTTAGCGAAGGACACTGAAGCTTTGAAACAGAGAGAAAATGAAAGCTATTACATATGTGCACAAGTATATGAGGAGACACGAATGCCGAAATACGTTGTTTCGAAGCGCAGCCGATGTTGACTAAACGCGTTTTATACCACCATCAAATTGTGTCGTTCGTTATACACGAGTCTTGTGCTCATTTGTATTCGGATCGATTCGTTGTGTGTGCCTACAGTCGCAGGTGAAATTTTACGAATGGAGAGCAAAGCTTTTAGTTGATTACAGCAGTCAGTCCTGTGCGGTTAAGTTTACGGTTTACACGAAGTAACGGTGTATACTAAGCAAACGCGAATACGATAAATGCCAACGAGGACATTTATAAGACAGAGGCGAATAACGAATAAAGGGTACCGTTTAAGACTGCGGAGCGAAGTGTAATAATTTTATTACATCCCACTGTCGATGGGATGGTTGTGCGGTCGCTTGATGTAAAAACATAAATCTTCATTCAACGAAGCAAGTAAACGCGGATAAAAGTAAATTCACAAAAGTTGCAGTAATGTGAAATTTCTCTTGTGTACATTTGTGGCATCCGAAATTACCTTTGCAGGAACGTGAATGTTTTGTGCGAAAGAGTGCAAAAGTATGTTTTTGGTGCATACAAGCAAATAGTACTTGTTTACCTGCAGCAATAAGGTGGCCAGTCTGGGCTTATTCACTTAGCCGTTAGAAAAGTGCCGGCCCCGACAGATTTAAACGTATAAATTATGAATGAAAATAGTGAAGGCAAATATAGCAAAAACAACGCTCGTAAAGCTAAGTGCGTGACAACAAATAATTTGTTATTGCTTTGTAGTAATGGCGGCGGCGGCTCCGGCTAAGCAAACTCTAGCGGAGATAGCGTTGACGTTAACGCTGACGGTCGTTCCAATTGTGGTTGATGCGCGTACGTCGTGCACGTTGGCTTTGTTGATGGCGTCTGTGGCGGCAGCGATAGCGGCTTAAAACCGCACAACAAACACTCATTCCGCGCAGTTAGTTTGCTAGCCAGTCAGTCAGCTAGCTAACTCGTCTAACTGTCCTAGCTAACTATCGTAGTGCCTGCGTATGCGGTTATCGTGCGCTCGTTCATGAATTGTTGCTTCGAATTGCTGATTATTGTCGCTTTGCGTTTGCGGCGTGTGTGTGCGTGTGCGGTACGTGTTCAGTTAGCAGCAAGTGCGTGCCACGAGTTTAGTACTGGCCATTTACGTAAGTGTGCTGGCACGATTTTACGGTGCGAGTATCCCGCGGAAACGGCTTATTGAGCGTTGTTGCTGTGCGCCTTTTCGTGTATGCGCGGGTGTGATGTGCAGCTGTAATTAGTTTAAATATACAGCAGTAAATTCAAAGTAAGTGTTTGCCAAAAATTTCTTTAATTTTAGTCTTTGCCATTTGAGTACGAGAATAGAATAAGAATTTTGAGTTATTTTTCTTTTATAAATGTTAATAGCAAACTATCATATTGTCATGGCTATTTTAGGCTAAAAATATTGGATCTACAAAGGATTATCAGTTATTGATATGAAAGTACCTATATTAGAAACAACTCTTATGATATTTCTCGAGACAGGAACCGAACAAAACCTGTAAAACTTTTAAATACATAAGTAAAAAGAGACAAATATAGACAATTAATCAATTTTTAGCAAGCAAATATGTGATGTATTTCTAATAATCTTCAAAAATTATTTTACAACGAACTTAACGGAATATATCAATACTCCTCTGTAATGAACCTCCTGTACCCATATACGTATTTTAATTGATTATATGAATACCGGGTTTTATAATAGGGATAGCATGATTTCTAAGTGTCATTTCGATCATTTTTTCCATTGTATGTTTACATAGTCATGTTTAAAATTTCATCAAGGAAAGATATACGCAACAACAACGTTTACAAATTATTAAATTTCTGGACAAAATAATTGTTCTCCAGTTGCAATTTATCAAGCGCTGTTGCCATTTTATAGCCCTAGTAATTATGTGGTCCTAGTAATCGTTCACGTATTCTCGATGTTCGTCCAATTGTGCCAACAATACAATTAACAGCTCGACGTAGTGAAAATATTTCTGCCTAAAGTGTTGCTGAAGACCGAATTTGTCCATTCCAAGACGGCCTCACGAATTGGGACTGTCTTAAACCACAACCTGGCGGATTTTGAGAAAGAATTGGGCTTGCAGCCGTAAAAAGTGTTCTCACTGAAGAACTAAAGCCATTCTTCAATATATATATAAGTCAACAGGATAGAATAGCGGTTTGTTCCATGTTCGTATTTGCAATTCTGTTTAGAGTGAAAATTCTGAAATTTGTGTGTCAAGTTTCGTCAAGGGAAGTATACAGATTATCCAGATACCGTTAGTTTTACAGACAAGGGAGCATGAAATATGGTATATTCCATAGATGATATGTACATATATTGCTGTGGTTAGCTTTTAGCTGAATTTTTAGCAAACATTCCATGAAAACTTCGGGACTGTTTGTTAAAAATATAGAACTAATAATAAATAAAACTTAAATATCTTTTAGATAAAAGTATATAAATATGATTTTAACTATCTACGACAAATATAGGGAAACAATAACTTATTTTTACAAAAAGAACGTTGGATGAGTTTCCAATTGAATATTTGACAAGAATAACACTATACAAACAACTAATTCATTTAATGAGGAGCTTTTGATGAAATATCACGCACAACATTTACAAAATGTATACATATATATAGATACGTTTTCACCTTTTAGTCTATCTTAATTTCATTAATTTCTTTTGTAATCATAATTTATAAATAAAACGTTCCTTGAAGAAGAAGTATCCCAAAAAAAAAAATAAAAATAAAAATAAAACCTGTATATTAAAAAAAACTGCAACCTAAATGAGTATAACATATTATGTTAATAAAAACACAATTTTCCGTAAAATTTATGAATTTTCACGAAAGGTGTAAAATATGGCAGTACTATTATTTTACTGCCACTCTTAAGCTGCGATGTTTTTCCAAGTGCCTTCTTCAGTCACGGCACTGTTACCTGAGAAAGTGTTCACTTGTGCTGGCCTTCTTTGCAGATGTAAAGGATTATTTACGATTTCACTCACATTTTGCTTTCATTGATTTTTCTCCAGCCCCACCCCGTGCTCTCACTTACTCTAGAAAAAATGCACGTTTAATGCCAGGCATTTGCCGTTCTGTTATCGACCTTGTTTTGCATACGAAAATAGCATGGTGCCCCCTTGGATTATTCCTAGCCTAGAGCAATATAAAATATTGAATTTATGATAAGCGTGTAACCAACACGTGCACTCAAATCCTCAAGCCTCAAGCAAAACTCGCTGTATGTGTAAATATTTACTGCCGTTATTCGCCAAACACTCGCAGGTGGTACGACTAAATATTAAGCTATTATAGACGCCTACTTTCAGCTTTTACCTGGCTTAATATTATTTGCGCGGCACTTAGAAGGGAGTAAAAGCCTTCAATTATTTCCTTTTTTATGAATTATAATATTACTTTTTCGGTTGGCGCAAGCAATTTGTAAGTGTTTCCGACTGTCATTTCGGTGCTTTTAATTGAGATAATAAACTGTAATATATGCAAAGGGTTACGCCAAAACACTGACGGATTTATTTTTATGCGGTGAGCTTTTGATACTCGTAATTTAGGTTTGCGGAAGTTCAGATAGTGAAAGACTCAAAAGGTAGTATTTGTCAAGGGGTAAACATACATATAAAGAATAAGATGCTAACACAACATTCAATGAAGAAATTTTCTTATATTTTTTGAACATATATGTGTTATTTTGAGTTATAATTTTCGCCCGTATACTACTTTTCCTTTATTTTTGTTTTTTACCTTCCTTTTCCGATGAGTTGAAATATACTCTCAATTTCTTTCTTTTTTCCAGAGGACTTGTAAACTCGAAAAAGGTTCACAATATAACTTTTTTAAATATTTTTTCAAATATGTAATTTGCTAAACTACTTACATTACAAAGTAGTCCCCCCTGCCGCAGTACACTTATGCTAATGAACATTCCAGTCATCATAGCACTTCGCGCGCTTCTTCGATTCAGCTTATACAGCTGTTGACAGCTAATTAGAAACGTTTTCTTAATGGTACGTGGCTGATGAGTATAATGATAAAAAATTTTGATATACCGTTAATTATATTGCTAAAAGTCTTGCATTGTTCGTGTTACTCTATTTGCTACTAAATTCACTCTGTTTTAAAGTTGTGAAGTTAAAGTTCTTTTAATTTTTTTCTTAAGCAGTAAATGCGTTACGATATACATAGAAGGTGAATTAAGTGCAACAGCTAATTAGAAAAAACTTTTAAAGAATTATTATATATAGATATTATTGATTTCTGTAAAGGAAGTGTTTCAAAGTTGTGGTTTAAAATATATTATAATGTATTATTCAAGTTTTTAATGAGAAAAAGCTGCAACTGTGCACCTACCCTTCGCAACTACATTTATGACCTTCGTCGGTCAGGAAGGATGTACAACGAAATTTCGAATAAGGTCAAATGCTAAAAAAAATAGTTTTGAACGTCCTTAAGCATATACAGAATTGTAAGACTATTTTCAATATTGCACGAAAAAATCCGAAAAACTTCAACAGAAATATACCACAGAACTACTACAGTCTCCCGAGGAGACCCAAAAGAAGAGTTCCACTGACATTCTACATGAAATTCAAGACGAATACAATGTCTAAATATCCCAGAGAACAAGAAACTTTACAGAAACGACGCGTAGACTTTGCCAACTCTGATTGGTCTAAGACAACAAATCAACAGAGGTATGTCGTTTGGAATGATGTAATAAAAATTAATCGCTTAATTCGCCGTCCAATAATTCAAGAATTTAATCCTCACTATGTTCCACGCGTAGTTGAGTATGGTGGATGATCAATCATGGCGTGGGGATGTTTTATCTGAAATGGTGTTGATCCACTCCATAGTAATTATGAAATTTTAAACAGGGAGAATTAAGTCGACAACCTAAAAAATGTGATGTTGCCATGGGCTGATTAAAATTTGCCTGTTATAAGGAAGATAATAATTGAAAGAATGCGTTTAAGTTGTCACAAAAGTTTTTTAATGAAAATTCTATCAATGCCTTGAGGTGGGAATCCAGCCCAGACTTAAACCATACAGAACATCTGTGGATGATGTTAAAAGAGCCATATGCACCAAAAATATCCCAAATAGGGATGTTACTTGTGATAAAATTAAAACGGTATGGCAAACTACACCATTGGTGTACTGTCAGAGTCTTATAACGTAAATTTGGATCGATGTGAAGCAATATTAAAATAAAAGAAATAACAAATAAAATACTAACTGAAAGTAAGCAAGTTTTAGTAATATCACTATTTTTTATTGATAAAATATTTTTTTTTTCTAATTAGTTGTCGCACACAAATCGGTGATTCCACATGTTTTTGTTAAATTCTACAAAACAAAAATGAATTTTAAAGAAAATTTATTTATTTATATAGTTAAGTCTATGAACATTAATTTTTACAGACTAATGAAAACTAGGATGCAAATTAGAAATCTAATATGTATGAATAATTAAATTACAATAACATGAATAGATAACTTAAACTAAAAAACAGAATTGAGGGTATTAATGAAGGATACCCTAGAGTGAGAAAAATCTAGAAGAACTTTCTCGGAAATCGAATTAAACTCCCGCATAGCACGCTTAAGAGGAGCATATCCAGCAAAATTAGTACTTTCCTTTTTATAATAAAATGGGGAAACGTATCTGAGACAACGCTGAGGAGTATTGAAGTTAATTTTCCATAGTAAATAGGGACAGTCAATATCTCCATTAATTATATTGTAAACAAATGAAAGGCTGAGAATGGACCGTCGATTTTCCAGCAATTTAAGCTGTAGAAGTAATAAGCGAGATGTATACGATGGTAATGGGTCAACGAACTTTAAGGAGCGGAGAGCAAATTTAGGAAAAATCTTTTGAACACGCTCGATCCTATTAATTGACGAAATGCAATATGGTCTCCAAATGAACACTGCGTACTCCAAAATGGACCGAACAAAACAAGTATACAGTAATTTTAACGTGTTGGGGTCGGAAAAATTTAAAGCATTTCGACGGACAAAGCCGAGCACAGAGAATGATTTAGAAGTGATGTAGTTGATGTGATTACTGAAAGAAAATCTGTTGTCAAAGATTACCCCAAGATCTTTGATTTCAGTAACACATTTTATGACGTAATTAGAAATATTGTAACTTGAAGATATGATGCTACGTCCCCTACCATAAGAGATCTGAGAGCATTTATCTAGATTCAGAAGAATTTTCGATTTCGTGCACCAATCATAAAAAGTATCAATATCACACTGAAGATTGAGTACATCTTGTGAGTTTTTGATTATTGCAAATATTTTTAAGTCATCTGCATATAACAGGAAGTTAGCGAAAGAGAAGCAACAGGAGATGTCATTGATAAACAACACAAAGAGAAGTGGACCCAAAACGCTTCCTTGGGGCACTCCCAATGACGCAATGAATGAATCAGATGACGCTCCATCGACACTGACAACGCATCGTCTATTGTGTAAATATGATTTAATCCACTGCAAGAAGACCGAGTGAAACCCTAAAGATGATAATTTTTTAATTAGAATATTGTGTGAAACTTTATCAAAGGCCTTAGAGAAATCTGTGTAGACACAATCTACCTGAAATCCAGCGGAGAATGCAGACATACAATAATCGCTAAAAACAGAACACTCACAAATTTTCGAAACAGTAGAAAGTTTAGAAATAGGTCTGTAATCGGAGACTATATCCTTTCTACCACCTTTGAGAATAGGGGTAATGCATGTTGATTTCCAGTCAGAGATAAAATTCCCAGAGGAAAGAGATTTATTAAAGATAAGCATGAGAGGATAAATCAAGGCAGTACAATTTTTTATAAGTACAGGCGGAAGCCCATCCAAATCCAATTTGGAAGAAGATTTAATATCACCAATAGCCTTGGCAATATCATCCTGTGAAAGACACAGTGAGCCAAAATTTATGGATGGGAAATTATTATACGAAAAAGTGGAATTAGTATCGGGATCATCGTGAACATAATTTGATTTGAAAAATTCAGCAAACAGGTTGGAGATTTCGTCAGGAGTACATGCCCCCAGCATAGAGCAGAGGGAATAGCCGAACACGCTCTTCTAGATTTTACAAAGTTCCAAAAGAACTTGGGGTTCGACTTAATTGCAGACTCCGTACTGAAAATAAACCTTTTATAGAGAGACTTATCCAACTCATTAAACAGCTTTTTGTAGTGCTGATATTGAACAAAGAAAACATGGGATTTTGTTGAAGAGAATTTCCTGTAGTATTTATTTCTAAGGTTTTTTAACCGTCTGAGGTCCTTAGTGTACCAAGGCAACTTATATGGTTGCATATGTTTGAGCGGGATATTATTATGACAAAATTCCTGAATTGATTTCTTAAAGATCGAGAAACTATTAGATGTATCAAGTCCCGAAAGTAAATCATCCCATTTAATCTCGAAGAGCAGATTGTTGAGTCGTTCAAAATCACAAAATGTAAAATTAAAACCCAGCCCATCAATAGGTTTTACAGGAGCGAAAAAATAAGTATCCACTTCAAACGCTAGCGGAGAGTGATGAATGGTGGCAGGAGTAATTGAAGATAATCCATCAAGAAACCTAAATTTTAAGTTATCGCTGAGAAAGACTAAGTCAAGAAAACGATCGAGGTTATTTGAATATGAGTTGACTTGAATCAGATTGAGACTAAGCAAGCTGTCAATGAGAAATAACTCCTGAGGAGACGAAAAATTGGAAGGAATAAGAGCGGGACTATAGGAACAACCAGACCAAGCGATATTGCTTAAATTGAAGTCACCCAATACACAGATATTATTCTGTTTTACCTTATTTAGTACCAGCGAGGAGATATTATTTGCGTGCAACTGTTTTGAAACCAAAATTTACACCCACTACTCATGTACAGCAAAAAATATTTTCACAGTTAAGTTAAGTTTTAACGAAGTATCAACTAACGAACTACCAGATTAACAAGTTCGGTCTGAATACCCCTGATATACATTCGGAGTCGCATATCAAAATTACACACTTCAAACTAGCGGCATGTGCGTTAGTAGTTAGTAGGATTCAAGTTTTGCAGACCCTTTTGCAATCCAGTTTAAGCGCACTTTAGTCTAGTAAATTTAATTGCATACAAAATTTTTTGGTATAACACAATTTTTGAAATATTTAAAAGATACGATACAAAAATTAAAAAAAAGTGTCAATTTCCTGTTCGTTTTTCAATCATAAGAATGCAATCTGTTACATTTATATATTTGAAAAATGTATTTTCTTTTTTTCAGATTATCTCAACTACTACGTAACTATTTCGAACTAAACTAAGTACAACCAAATAAAGAAACAAGGTCAATCACAACAATAATTATGACCACAAAATAAGAAATTGAAAAGTAAAAAAAAATTAATGAATCTGAAAAAGACGAAGAGTCGATACTATTTATTAAAGCAATTGCTCCTCTGTTTCTGAAATATCCGTAAATGTGTACATATCCACGAACTAATATCGCCGAATACTTTTGCTAAACGTAATTTCATACATATGTATATATGTAAAAATGTAATTGGAAAAATGCAAAGCAGAAGCAAAATAAAAAACGGACGGGAGTTGTGTTAAAACGAAAATAGACGAAACGCCAACACACAGACCGAAATCTGTTTTAGCCGGATTTTCAACCGAATAATAAAACCAAAGACGAAAGCGGCTTCAAAAGAAAAAAAAATATAAATATTTTGAATGTTCGCCAGCAAAACAGATTTTTGCATTCGTTTAATCCCAAGCTCAGCAACACTCATGGCAAAAGTAAGAGCATTCAACATAGCCGATACTGTTGTTCGACGCAGCAACGCTAGCACCGGTAAATCCTTAGGCGCTGTGGCGGCTATCTCGCTCAAATGGATTCTCCTATGTTCCTGCTTCACAGTATTCGGTAAATATCCTTTTTTTGTATTAAAAAAACATGCAAAACTTGCACAAATTATAATGTGTTGCTCGTTGTTAGAATGTTTATTAGATTTTTAATTACTTTTTAATTACTTGTAAGCATATAACATTTGTAGTCCTATTGTCTATTTACTTATGCATGTGTGCGCACTTTGACATGGTGATTACCTGTCTCTTTAATCAAGCTAAAACATTTTTATACAATTATGTTATACATACTTATATGTTTTCAACGCCCCGAAGGTCTGGTATTAAAAATTGTTTATGAATGAGTATAGGTATGGCATAATTGTAGCTGTCGGCACAACAAGCCCTCTATTTATGCACTTATACATACAAACCGGTTCAAATACAAACAAATGCGCAACATAATTCACGGATGTTTGCTGTATGTCAATAAAAAATAAGGCCATTAACTAACTACCCTTCCATTTAGATTAATACTCTCTGATGGTAATTTCATTTATGCATTGTTAAACTAACTGTTTTTTCTAACTCGGCTGAGGAAATTCAATTATCCAGTTTAAGCCAATCTGCCGACAGCGATGGCGGTGAATATATAGTGTAATTACATACTATACATACATACGAAGTGAATACCATGCAATTATTTTTAAGGACAAAAAGTTATTAATTTTCTCACAGGTTTCCGCTCGTATACAATAACAATAATAAATGGTATCAGTAATGGTATATGTTGTTTAGCTTTTTTCGGGATTGTGCTGTCGGCGGATGCCTTCTATGTGGTAATTGGTTTATGCATTGTGACATCAAGCCCAACATAAGAGCATTTTTCTGTTCATTACGTACCTATACGTGAAACAGAAAACCTGCGGCGCATAGACCAAAGTGCCACGGCTTGGTCACCCTTTTCCCTTTTAACGATAATTTGAATGATTAAAATTGCAAAAAGACAAAATTTAACAGAACTGGTATTGCACAAACCACTTGGCTGATTTGCCGTGTAACACCTCCGTTATGTGTCTCTCTGTCTCTTTCTCTCTCTTGGTACATTATCGAAAATGTTGGAATCGGTATATAACCAAGCATATCAAGGTTAAATGTGTTAAACTATCAGTTGCCCTGAATTTCAGCCTTGATTAGTAATGGGGCGATTTTGAGAATTTTTTTTGTTTGATTTTTATACTTCAAAATGAAAAAATCAGAGAGAGTTTAATGTTTTGTTATGTTCGGCGTGGTCTAAGTCCGATTTCGGCCCCTTTTTCACCGCCAAAATAATGCTATATATCAAATTTATTCGAAATTGTTGCTATTGGATCCGGTGATATGCAACTTCACCAAAATGTTGATGGTGCCGCACCCTTCGTGCGTTTTTACTACGGTTCCTTCAGGGTGTGGAACTTAGTGTCTCTGGCGCATTTAGTAATTGATTAATCGCGCTATTGGTAGTTCTTAACAAATCAGTAATTTGAGGGGAAGGCGGGCTTCTATTAGTTATTATTATCTTTCATTTTCACACTGACGATAAGAGTTCATAACAATTACTCCTTTTCTAATGCGATTTCCCATGCCAAACTACACTTCTATATCTTAATTTAGTTCTTAGTTAGTGCACCTTATATGTTTTCGTTTTATGGGCGTAAGAGTGTTCGGATTACGACAAACATCCGTTAGGTGTACAAAACTAATATACTCTGTAGCAACATGTTGGAAGTGGTTTTGTAGATAGTAAACATATTTTCTCCAAATCTTCGTCTAGTTAGGTTGAAACTAAAATCATTTTCATGCAAGGGCATTCATCATAATTTTATATACCATGTATATATTATATAAGTAAGTAAATATGAGATCTGTCATTTGTCTAGACAAACTGTCTGTATTACATTAAAATATTTGTGGAAATTTTGGTTGATTTAATGACTCAAATAATATTATAATAATAGAGGGAAATTTTCGGGTTCAAACCATGATCTGCCATATACAGCATGTTAAATTCTTGGGAAATGTACTCAAGTAAAAAAATTATAACACTCAGTTTGATATGATTTGAAATCTTTGAGAGGTCTTAAACTGGAAAACATACATAACTTGATCTGACTACAGGGTTAAGTATCTTTTCTCATGAAAATATATTATGAAATATACGTGATTTTAGGCAAACATATTTTCTGATAGATTTAATAATAATTAGTTCCACTTTTCGAAAATTATTTATGTTAATACATACAAAAGCAAAGAAATACATTTAAACACACTTTGAACGCTGTACTTGAATTTTACGCAAGCTATTGCAAACACATATAACTGTTTATTAAAGTAATAAACATATTAAATTTCAGAGCCTCACGTTTCACCATAATACACTCAATAATTGTTTAGAACACTTTCTTGTGTGATAATAATCCATTGGAGTCGAATTGAATTCAATTTTACTGTATTATTATCTCAGTTCTTTTTTCACTATGAATTGTTTCACATGAATAATGGCATTCAAATTGGGCTGGTAGCTAAGTGGTATTAGTCCAACTCATTTATGGTGTCATTACTAAAAAAGCGATTTGTGCTTTTACAAATAACTCACAATTATTCCGAGAAATTTCTTGACTACAATTTCTCGGTAAATCCCGACAATGAGCTTCTTTTATACGTACGTAATCTTATAAATAACACAAAGAAATATACCTATATACATACAGTCTGTCAAGAGCGTGGTCGCGTTAATTTTTTAAAAAACTGATTTTATGAAACTTTCATATTTACATATACATTTAACACATTACAACAATGATGCAATTTGGTCAATAATACGTCCAGGCGTCGAATTGCCTGGCATATCCGAGGCATGCTTTCTACTAATTTGACGGCGTATTCTAGTGGCAAGGATCTCCAGATCCGACGAATTTCGTAAGACAACTGCTTCAAAGTGTACGTGCGTCTTCCACGAAGCTTCTGTTTAATATATGCCCACACATTTTCAATAGGGTTTGCATCGGGCAACTGCGACGGCCAATCCAATGTATCTCTATCAATATTCTCATGCACCCAAGCGAGTCGCTTTTTCACGAGTTTTGCAGTCAACAGAGGCTCGTATTTCTATGTATTTCTACAAAATAACTGATGAAAACCTTTTATCTATATAAATTCAATAATATTCAACTATTACCAGCAGTTGAAGTCTGATACTCTAGTCAACCTCACTGATGCAGAGTTAACAAGTAAGAAAGAGCTAAGTTCGGGTGCAACCGAACATTTTATACTCCTGCAAAGTCAAGGAAATACTTTAAGATGTAAACCGAATCTTCTAGTAAAGTCAGCCGGATGTTTGAAAATCCTGATATTAGTTACATAGGGCTAGGCCAAGTTTTCGCTCATATTTATCTATTTTAGGCATAAAGATACAATGCAATGAATAAAACACGCTGTCTTATTTTCATCGGGATAACTCACTTTTTCACGGATATATGCGGTACAACGTCACCCGGAAGTTGGAAAATCTTTATGTTTAGTTATGGCACTTTATATGTTTTCAATTAATGGCGATTTTATTTGTACTAAGGAACCATATACCAAGTTTCATCTCAATTTTAGCTCTAACTTGATCTCGATGAAACTTGGACGGACAGACAAACAGTAACAAATTTGTTATTTTAGTATTTTCGTACTTTTAAGAAGTCTGTGGGATATTTAAAGTGTCTTGATTGCGATTTTGAGTTTAAAAAAATTTCATCGCATACAACTATATTTATTATTTTATAAACTAACTGACTTTCCTAATCGATAATATGCATAATGCATACATAGTTAAATAAGTGATATTTTGTGAGCAGATCTCTTGTTACTATTTAAAAATGAATAATACTCCCGTTGTTGCTTATAATTTGTTGTATCAGAATGCGAAAATATGAACCTATGATATTTTTGAAATAAATGAAGTTATTTTGTAAATTATTATATATTTTATTTTTACAAAAAAATAAATAAAATATAGTATGTAAAGAAAATTTGCCAAAATGCCGCAAAGAAAATTTGCCAAAATGCCGCACTGAAATTTTGGCGCCTAACTTACCCATGTGGACGGGCCGGCCCTGCATATACTATATAATATACATACTTACATATGTAAAGGGTGATTTTTTTGAGGTTAGGATTTTCATGCAGTAGTATTTGACAGATCACGTGGGATGTCAGACATGGTGTCAAAGAGAAAGATGCTCAGTATGCTTTGACATTTCATCATGAATAGACTTACTAACGAGCAACGCTTGCAAATCATTGAATTTTATTACCAAAATCAGTGTTCGGTTCGAAATGTGTTTCGCGTCCGTGTCCGATGAGCGATGAGGCTCATTTCTGGTTGAATGGCTACGTAAATAAGCAAAATTGCCGCATTTGGGGTGAAGAGCAACCAGAAGCCGTTCAAGAACTGCCCATGCATCCCGAAAAATGCACTGTTTGGTGTGGTTTGTACGCTGGTGGAATCATTGGACCGTATTTTTTCAAAGATGCTGTTGGACGCAACGTTACGGTGAATGGCGATCGCTATCGTTCGATGCTAACAAACTTTTTGTTGCCAAAAATGGAAGAACTGAACTTGGTTGACATGTGGTTTCAACAAGATGGCGCTACATGCCACACAGCTCGCGATTCTATGGCCATTTTGAGGGAAAACTTCGGACAACAATTCATCTCAAGAAATGGACCCGTAAGTTGGCCACCAAGATCATGCGATTTAACGCCTTTAGACTATTTTTTGTGGGGCTACGTCAAGTCTAAAGTCTACAGAAATAAGCCAGCAACTATTCCAGCTTTGGAAGACAACATTTCCGAAGAAATTCGGGCTATTCCGGCCGAAATGCTCGAAAAAGTTGCCCAAAATTGGACTTTCCGAATGGACCACCTAAGACGCAGCCGCGGTCAACATTTAAATGAAATTATCTTCAAAAAGTAAATGTCATGAACCAATCTAACGTTTCAAATAAAGAACCGATGAGATTTTGCAAATTTTATGCGTTTTTTTTTTTAAAAAAGTTATCAAGCTCTTAAAAAATCACCCTATACATCATATGCGTCAGTGTGTCGATATTGAATTAAGTTATTCCATCAAGAGTCCATTAATATAATTGGCAGTATGGTTGCTATTGCTTCGTTATTTTGAAACTGTATCAGAATAATATTATTATAGGAGCCAAATATTAATACAGAAAGCGCAAGAAGGCAGTCAGATTAAAAATGCTTTCAAATCGAAATTATTGATTTGTTAAGGGTGGCCAAATACAATATTAATGTAGTTTGAGTACTATTTGAGCTAAATGATTAAAACAAAATGAAGGTAATAAAAATGTGTGTGGAAAATTTGTAAATACTTGCAAACAGTAGGTGCAACATCAGTTGATAATATAATATTTTCAAACGATTACTTCCATTTTTGGCACTAAACTACCTTAACCCAGGTGATAAAAAAAGCTGAAATTAGTTGGCATAATCTTTAAATAACGAAGCTGCTGGAGAAAATAATTCGAGCCGTAAACCTTAATCAATCTGGTACAATCTTCCATAAGAGTGTACATCTGCTGGCGTACGCCGATGATATTGATATCATTAGCCTCAACATCCGCGCCGTTAGTACTGCCTTCTCCAGACTGGATAAGGAAGCAAAGCGAATGAGTATGATAGTGAACAAGGACAACACGAAATCTTGTCATCAAACAATCAGTCTGATAGTGAACAAGGACACTACGAAATCTTGTCATCAAACAAACAGTCGTCGCACTCGCGTCTAGGCTCCTACGTTCCTGTTGACAGATATAACTTCGAATTCGTAGATAATTTCGTCTATCTTGGATTCGGTACTCGTAATAACATCAACAACAATGTCGAAATCTAACGCAGAATAACTATTGCCAACAGGTGCTACTTCGGACTGAGTAGACAATTGAGAAGTAAAGTTCTCTCTCGACGAACAAAGACCAAACTCTAAGTACTGCTATATGATGCAGAGGCGTGGACGATGACAACATCAGACGATCACTCCATATTACACCATGATAACACGTTATCAGCATATATAATAATTTCGGTTCCCAATATTGCTTTCGGCTCTAGAGAAGAGTGGGAAAGGGGAGATGTTAAAGGGCACGTAGGAATTGCATCTATACAGATGGGTCCAAAATAGATAACCGTGTGCGAAGTGATATCTTTTCAGCAAAATTTGAAAATTTGAAATTGTCCTCCGTTTATCAGACCTTCCAAGTGCAGATCACAGTAATCGAAAAAGTCTTACAGTTCTGACAAGGAGTGCGTTCACAACAAGGAATCTACAGAAAAGATGTATATATCCGGGTTGCGAAGCGGCGTGGAAATCACAGAAGTGTACTAGGGTTTCGTCAAAACTAGTGAAAGACCTGAGTCACATGTAGATATTTAATCAACGAACGTGTTATAAATTTGGCTCAGTCTCTGTGCGGTCAATTCCTGACTTGCTCAACAAGTTGAAAAACGTGGTATGAATGGAACGGATGTTACAAATGTTGATTATTAATTCCAAATTAAATGATATAAGAACTTTTGTTTCTGAACAAAGTTTCAGAGGTTGTAAAAATTAACTCGGATGAATTTTATCAGAAGCAAAGGGTGTTTAAGAGAGGAGACAATAGAGTGGGCAGTCCTGGTGGTATCACAATTCTCCCAAATTCCCTTATTAAATTACATAATATCTCTAAAATATTGTCTCAAAATCTCAAATTTATACGAGTAATGGAATTGCAAATATAGCAATGCAAAGTTGCGTGCTCGAGGTGAGCTTTTTCTTGAAACCGCCTTTTCGAAGTTGTCAAGATTTCTAGCTAATTGCTCAACTGATATTAATAAAATTTTAGAGAAAGACTATCAAAAAAAAAAAAAAAATGTCGAAACATTCCAAGTTATGAATATTTCACAAAATTTTTGCCGTTTTTGCTTGACGAAACCCATGTAACCTTCTCATAGTTAAAATGAGCTGCGGCAAAATATAAAATGGTGTAAAAAATAATTAGGCTGTTCACGATAAGGTGGTTATCGGGTTATATGGTTATGTGATTAAGTGAACAACAACAAAATGCGGTATGACAAAATAACCAAAGTTGACCAACCTATGCCCTTGTTTACAGATTATGTGGTTATTTGCTTATTTCCAGTGTTAGAAAGTCGTTGGAATTTTACTAAATGGCAGCACAAAAAATAAATAAAACTAAGCAAATGGCATTCCTATTTAGATTTTCTTATTGGAAAATCTGCTATTAACAGCTGTTTTTTGTTTACAATCGGCAAATTAAAACCGAAATAAAAAGCATCCAAAAGCATCACAAAGATAAAAAAGAATCAGAAATCAACAAAAATCATCAAAGTAAGTAAAAAGATAAAGTACAAAATAAATATTCATTGTTTGTCATTTATTTATACTCTAATTTTATTGTCTACAGAAATACGAAAGCTTCATTTTATAAGTTGGAGTTTCACTGAACTTAAATTGTAAACAATGAACAGCTGTTTGTGTAAAAATAAGCAAATAACCATACAACATAGGGTGCTCACGGAGCATAGAGGTTATTTTTAATCTAATAAGCACATAACCCGATAACCACCGTACCGTGAACAGCCTAAATGTTTTGTCAAAGTATAAAAAAATTTAATACCGCGATGTGATCACGTTTATTCACATTTAACCTTCTTCCTGCTGCCATACCTAATGTAGGCAATGTTAGTTAGATTTATTTTATAAAAGTAAAAGCAAATCATCATAAAATAAGGTTTCAACGTGTAAAACGTATTTGCAGTTTTACAAAAACGTTCCAGAAGGCACGAAAACTCTTGCTAATTATCGAATAACATATTTTTCGGGTTTACTTCAATATTTTGTAAACATATTTTAATTGAAAAAAGTACATTTTTTTGAAAACTCGAAATACTTCTAACCCCTTAAATATGTTATGTTGCGTATAGGCCCGTTGGTTCTAATTGTTAATTTTATTAAATCTACTATATATATATGGCAGGTTTCGTTCAAAGCTATAGCTAAAATATCCAAATAGTCCTAACATATATGCTTTATACCTTTGCATGCTCTTAATATAACGTCTTAAATTCTTATTAAAAATGCTTACAAAACTTCTGCGCATATTTAATAAGGTACTTAAGACTTAATGTTCAAGGCCGTGCAGAGAAATGCCGCTATATTTCACCTAAATTGGTGGGCAGGGAGTAGAAACATTAACCTAATGATCGCAAAAAACACGCACTTTATTTTCACGTTTTTTTTTTGCTCAAATATAAACTTACCGCAATTTCAGCATTTGCTTGTGGCCCAAGGCTACTAAATTGTCGTCCTACAGCGCCTGAGTGAAGCGGAATAAAGGCATAAATCTAACGGGAAAAATCGCCAATTTTAAGCATAACTATATACAAACAAAAGCACTGGCAAACAATAAACAGACCGGCAGACGCATAATTAACATGGTCAAAGCAGCCACTGTGACCGACGAACAACATCAACAATGCCGCAATCATCATCATCATCAGCTGCAGCGTCGACAATACTAGGGCCAACGGGAAAAGGGGCACACGGATGCGGTTAACTCCCACTGGTAAGTGCGTTGCTGAGGTGGGTGGCTATTGCATGCTGCTCAAATAAAGCGCCGACCGCGGCGCCCAATTTTAATTAGTGAAATTATGCTGTGTGTACCCTCAGCAAACGCCTCGCCACTTAAGTACAGGCCCGCCTCTCCCATGCCTATCTCGTTGCATTACTTAGCAACGCGCCCATCAGCGTCACGACATCACGTCCACTTGATATAGGCGTTACGGTTTTATTTGTACGCGTGTGTGTGCATTGTCTTTGTCTCTTTAGGGTCAGTCGCCTTTTGCAGAAAGCATTGTTCAGTATTTTCTTGTTTGTTTTTGCTTTTTAGTAATAATCTCTTTTCCTTCCTCTTCCCCTATGTTCTCAAGTATATGTTCTCAAGTACATTATGGCTTCTGTTTTGCTTTTTTGCACTGCACTCTCTCTTCATTTAATTTTTATTTCCGAGTTTTCATTTTGACCTTACTTAATTTTTTGACTTCGAAATACTTTGTTTGGCAATAAAAGCTTATTTAAAGAGAAGTTTAAAAATTGTTTGTTTTTGCTTTTACTTTTGAAAATTTACCTGTGATATTCTACAAAATTCAAATACATGGTTAAACTAGGTACATACTTACAAAATATTTTTACTGAAACTAGGCATTGTCTGTCAGCATTACGTCCGAATATAGAAAACTTCGCCAGTTGCCTCTATCTTTCGCAAGATCACGCCTTGTAATATTCTTATGCACTTGGTCATTCGATACGTGAATACTCATTGTTACGGTGTCCACTGATGATTGTGAAATCAAAGAAGATTTTCGCTGGAGCATAGGCTTTAATCCCTACGAAATGGGCATAGAATCGTTAGGTTTCTATGCGCTTATATATATACATAGCTCATACAATTCTTGATTCCGTCTTCTCCGATACTCATCACTCATGCAGACAGCTCCAAAAATCTTGTCGAGAACAATTCTCTAGAATGCTTCAAGTGCTTTCAAGACCTTCCAAAATGGTAGTTCGTAGACGCGAGTAATCTTTGAATGAAGCCTCTCAGTACTTTGCCTTATTCATTATAAGGCAAATCCTCAACGGCAGGGTGGTGACCTCTTTGACTTGTATATCTCGGAAAATCCCCAACGTCCAGCGGAAACGCTGCTGTTTATACGGCGTCAGGCAATGGAATATATGCCAAATATTCAAGGTAAACGACCTTTCTCGATTTTACTTTGTAAGGAGTCTAACTGAACCCTCCTAAGTCCACAGAAACCGTATTCGCGAACTGGACAAAAGAGTACAGACTGGATCTTTATTTGCAGTCGATTGCATTAAAATTCCGACACCGTACAATTTAAGGTGCGATACTCGACAGCCTGTATTTATTGACTACGTATCTTACAGCGATCATTGGCACATTTCGGAGCCACAATCGCGTCCTCAAGTGGCTGAGCGGCAACACCTGGCGAAAACAAAAAAACTTGGAAACTTACAAAGTACTTAGGCGGTTGGTCAGCCATGGTTACTAGGATTATTATGACGTAAACGAAAAATTTGCAGACTTGTCAGAATAACAGAATGAATCTTAATGTCTTTCGTCCAACATATACGCAGTGGACGTGCTTTCGGTTAAGAATACAACTACTCTTTTATAGACAGTTTATACCATAAGGCTTCCGCAGAAGTATTCCTTGGAATCATCTGCTTGGTGTGAAGCCGATTATTAGGAGCATCGAACGCTAATTTCTGGATTACCTCTACACCATTGCACACTTCACTTACAAGTCTATGAACGCAAAGGAAACGAAGCACCTCAAGCCATTCATAGTGGAACTATTAACGCCTTCACCGATTCTCTTTCCGCGAATGGACTTCTTAGAGTTAACCTTGTCACTTAAAGCGCAAGAATACTTGCGCAAATTCGTTCTTTGCATACCCAATGAAACTAGTTCGTAACACTATTTTCCCTATTGTCAGCACACGTTTTCAGTATATTTCGTTAAATGATTTTGATGACAAATATCTTGTGCTTAAGCAAGGTGTGGATACCTGTTGCAACAAAAAAACTGTGTCCAAATCTCATTACAAAACTTTTGGATCAATGGATCTACGTACGGTTAACTGTGTTTAAAAATATATGTTTATATATTTGTGTATTTAGAATGTGCAAACAACTCTGCATAAAATTTATAAAATTCTCTATATGTATATGATATCAAAGCACATACATATGTATGTACAGGGTAGGCCATTTAAAGTTGACCCATTTGTTTCTAAAAAAAAAGAACAAAAGAAAACAATGTTTTTTGTTCATTTCAAAAATAATTTATTTTGGTCCAAGGGGATTTGTTTCAGCTAATATTTAAAAATTAGATCGCGTAAATGGGCACCTTTAGCTTTGACAGCTAAATGCACTCTTTTTTCGACATTTTCCATGACTTTGGCCAATGTTTCGGATGATATGGCGGCTGTTTCACGTCGAATGTTGGCTTTCAGTTGAGCTAAGGTCTTTGGCTTATTAGCGTATACCTTGGATTTCAAATAACCCCACAAATAAAAGTCTGGTGGCGTCAAATCTGGTGATCTCGGTGGCCAGTCAACATCACCATTTTTCGATATCAATCGCCCGGGGAAAAATGGTCGCAATAAATTGATTGTTGGTCGAGCTGTATGGCATGTAGTCCCGTCCTGTTGAAACCAGAAGTTATCCATGTCATTTTCGCGAATAATGGGTATCACAAAATCCGTTATCATGGCTCGATAACGCTCACCATTGACTGTTGTCGTGGCTCCATCATCGTCTTCGAAAAAATACGGTCCGATGATCATATTCGCGCAAACACCGCACCAAACTGTTACTTTTTGGTCGTAAAGAAGCTGTTCTTCAATTAATTGAGGATTTTCGGTGGCATAAAATCGGCAATTTTGCTTGTTTACGCCTCCATTCAACGAGAAATGTGCCTCGTCTGACATGATGAGTTTTCGCCAAAAGTCAAGTTCGTTTTCAGCCATTTCGATGGCCCATTTGCCAAAATTAAGGTGTCGCGGATAATCAGCTGGGTTTAGTTTTTGTGCCATTTGAATTTTATATGGAAACATCTTCAAATCTTTATGAATTATGCGTCGGAGAGTGGTGCGAGAGATGTCTAATTCCTGAGAGCGGCGATAACTCGATGTCGATGGAGTCTCCTCAATACTGGCTCGTACAGCTTCGATATTTTCATCAGAACGTCTTGTGCGTTGTCTGGATGCATGACTGGCATTACTGAGATTACCGGTGTTCACAAATTTTGCGTATAAAGACTTAATTGTGTTCTTAACTGGAGCACTTTTCACTTTATTTTTTTTGCGAAACGCACGTTGAGTTAACACAATTGAAAAGTTATTTTGAATATAAAGCTGAACAATTTCAGCGCGTTCTTTTGGAGTGTACTGTTCCATGGTATAAATTGTCTTCGAATGACGCTTCTAACGCGATATGACATTAGCCGATTTGTCAGCGCTGTTAAAAGTTACAGCGTTGCCAGATGGGTCAACTTTAAATGGCCTACCCTGTATATACGTATAAATTAGACTATATCATGATTAAGTCCATAAAATTTGTAGAAATGTAAAATGAAGTAAGGTTTGTAATAATACCTAAATATTTAATTAACATAGATTCGATAACTTATATACTATATTTACATACATATATATATATATATATAAGTATATTTAGTATTTGCTTTGGGCATTATAAGTTTTGATAACACCTTCAAAGACCAAGCAGTCGCACATATTGACATACATATATATGTATTATATGTAATTATCTACGCATGTAAACAAATTTGAAAGAATTATACGCATAATGTTTGTATATTTGTCTACCCACATTTGTTTATAAATATATACAATCCTTTTTTGTTTGTTTGTCGTTTTGTCAAAGAATCAATGTGTCGAAGGATTGCCACGACGACAAAGCGTCATAACATTGTGTTGCTGACCGAACCCAAACCTAACTGTGCCGAAAAAATAAACAAACGAACTCCGATTGTACCCGCTTCCCTTGCGAACTGCGGAAAAATATTTTAGAATTATATAATATTTTAAACCAAGAAGAGCTATGTTGCCACGTTTTTCTGTGCTTTGGGGGTTTACGGAGTTGACACTTTTCCTTTTTGGAACGAGCATCAGAAATTTTTGATTTTGTGATTTTTAGCTTTTGCCATCGTCGTAAAAGGACGCATTTTGGAAAAGTCAAGCTCCAGGAGGTGTAAAGGTGTTTGCTTTTATGAAGAAAGCGAGTTTGTCTGTTACAAGTGCGCTTGTGGTCGTGAATGTTGTGTGTTTTACTTTAAATTTGAGATTCGGATATGCTGCTGAAGCTTTTTGGAACGATTTTTGGTTTTCTAGAACAATGTTTGATGTCTGGTATATGATAATAGCTTCATTTAAATTTGAATTTTACTTACATACATATGCACCGGGTTTTTCAAAAGCGCGCTACCAAATTTTAAATACAACAAAACCGGTTTCAGGTATCAATGAGATTCTTTATTCCTGTGAAAGTACATTCGATGCCATTATATGTGTATGGAACTCAATTTATTTTGCATGGCCGCAATGGACACGCTTGCGAAAGTCCAGACGCCGAACTCAAATTCGACGATTTTCAAGTATAAATTAGCCAATACTGCTTAAATTTTATAAAATATGTTCGTACGAAGTTCATCAATCGTAGCTGGTTTGTTGGCATAGACCATAGACTCTATGTAGCCCCACAAAAAGCATTACTTATAAGGGCGTCAAATCGCAAGACCGAGGCGCCCAATTGACTGAGCCATTTCGTGATATAATACGTTCACCAAACTTGGTTTTCAATAAATCGATTGTGACATTCGTTATGTGGCTTGTGGCGACGTCCTTATATTGTCCAAGTACAAGCCATACAAGCTGCCACATATTGTCAAGTCCAAATCGTCCAATTCGGGCCAAAAATATTCGATTATCATTGAGCGGTAGCTATTCTCATTCACAGTATCGTGCCGGTCTTTAGCATCACGGAAGAAGTACGGCCCAAGGACGACACCGGCCTATACACCGTACCAAACCGTTATCTTTTCGGAATGAAATGGTAGCTCATGGAGGACGTGTGGATTGCTTCCTAACCAATAACGCATATTTTTCTTATTGACGAAGCCATTCAGCCGGAAATGATCTTTATCGTTGAAGATAATTCAATGAAAACACAGAAAATTCTCAAATTGATGCTCAGTCCAATTCACGAACATAGGACGATTCTGGTGGTCAAGCGGCTTCAGTTCTTGCGTCAATTTGATCTTGTAAGGATGTAGGCCTAGATGTTTTCGCAAAATTCGCCACCATGACGTCACAGAGATGCCAAACGCTTGAGAACGACGTGTGAGAGAATGACTTGGGTCTTCTCCAATTGATGCGCTAGCGGCAGAAATATTCTCGACACCACGAGCAGTGGCGTAGCTACAACTTCGGGCGCCCGGGGCCAAGGATGTTCTGCCGCCCCCTTTATCTACCTACCTACACGTTTCATGAGGTGCTTCGAACAAAAGTGAATTTTTACAAAATATCTTTAAAATAAAATTTAGGGACTAGAAGCCACGCAAATTCTGAAGTTCCAAAATTCTCACAATACGGTTTTTGAGGAAATTGATAGTAAATTTACAAGACATCTTATTAAAAGCCATAGAAAAAACCCATTTCCGCTCTATATCTTCTACACTTTTGACACAATTTGCAGGAATTTTGCCCGAATTGGAGTTTTTGAATACCATTTTTGAAAATTTGGAGAAATAAATGTATTTGTTACATTGAAGGCATAGGGTAACTGTGAGAGTGACACGTATTTTTCTGAATATTAAAAAAACAGCGAAGATCGTTTTGCCGCCTCTAAGGCGTTGCGCCCGGAGCGACGGCCGCCTGATAGCTTTCGACAATTCACACGCTGGACAGCAATTTAACCATCTCTATAATTTACATTATTTGTGTCGAACACCACCGAAAAAGAATTAGTGGCAAACGGACAGCAATGCTTAGTTCAGAGAATGAAAATAGAGTTTATTGGGCTAGGTTACCTTAAAAGCTGCATAATTTTTCGAAAGGTATATGGTTAACATTTTTTAACAAAGTCATACTCAAAACACCGAGTTTAATGATCTCTTTAGGCTCCTTACAAAAATGAGCCACATAAAATCAATTTACTTCTTAAGGTTTATTTACGCTTACGGTATTCTTCTATTGCGGATCAGCATAATTTATTAATATGTTCTCTCTGCACCCAAACCTATGAACGAAAAGTACCTTTAGCTTAAAGCTGGTCATGGTAACATGAAAAAGTTTACGACCTTCAATTCCATCATCTTTAAACTGCCATCAATCTGGCGGCGTTATACGAGAAAGGCAATTTATAATTTTACCCAGATAAAAGAAGAGGAATGAAATACGTGCCAATTTAAATTTGATAAAGACTTAAGATACGGCAACTAGCAATACTGGAAAATAAAGGAAAGTAACGCAAGCTACTTATATATGGAATATACATACTCGTTGAAAAGACCATACAAAGCCAAGGAAAAGTAAACAAGAACGCCAGATTGACAACGGCAAATGGGATTTATTGTATCTTACAAAGGTAATGTACTACGAACAACAATGGCGCAGTGTGCGAGTTGCAGTTGCACGTTGCAGCTACACGTTGCAGGAATCAATCCATGCTTTAAGGATATTCAATTACTCGTCAGCCACACTTCAATATCAGTCAATCAATGCAAAATAAGTGTAGTGATAGAGGGCGTATACGTAACAATTGCGAGTGAGTAAATGTCATTTCAAGTGCAAGACACAAGCGAAAGTAAGTGTGCGCCTCAGCATATATATCTATATATGTACATATAATAAAAGTACGCAGAGTATAAAATCGGCTAAGGGCTTTCGGTACGTGTGGGCAGAACGAAACGCGACGTGAAGCTGGCATGTCGCTGCGCAAATAAGTTGTATGGCTAGGGCTTATAGTACCAGTCCGTAGGGGATGAATTGGTTAGCAGCGTGTTTGGTAGTATTTGCAAACTCCGGATGTAGGCCCTTAAGCCATCATCGATGAGCGGCGGCAACATATTCATCTTGTGTCGCATGCTATTATTATGTATCCGCGGGCGTGTACGTCACACAAGATGGGTGGGTGGGTAGGTGTGTGTCTAACCCGGTTTATAAGGTCGCTGTTGCAGCGTCATTGTCATATTTCTCCCTACCGCTATAGTTCTGCAAAGAGTTTTCGAGTTTGTATGCGACATTTATGTACAGTTAGAAAAATATGAGAACGTGTTCTATCTGCAATCAGATCCGGAAGCTGCATTATTATTCTGACTTCGGAAATTGCAAATAATAAAAGCAGTAAATTTAAATTTTATTTTTATTATATGAGTAAGATAGGTTCATATTTGCTTGAGGCAAGGCGAATTTTAATACTAGTCCCGAAAAAAGGAAGTTCTTAGAACTTATAACAGGAAATAGCAGCTTAACAAAAAATAATTACGGAATGACTAAGTTAAGCACAGTTGAAGTCCAGATAACTACCAATGAATTGAAATAATGAAAAAGTTTTGTCCGCGATGGATGCTTCGTCTTTGAGAACCTATCAGAAAGACAAACATATGCGAAATTGTAAAGATAATATGTCGTTGAGATATATCATCACAAGTTAATTTTTGCAGAATGGTTGGTGCTCACTGGAAGTCACCCGAAGTAGCAAATATTTATTCTTGGAAATCCAATCTAGTTAATTTTATCGACGACATCAGGCGTCATGACTTGAAAATATTGTTGAATGTTACTAATAAAGTGCTCCTTCGCCAAAAAACTCACGATATAGTAGATTGACTATTTCCCCTTTTCAAGAAGTGTGGGCTATATAACCATGATTAACAGAACCAAAAGTTGGCTGGCAAGGTTATGGCATCGGTATTTTGGGTTGCACGTGGTACAATACCGACTATTTTCAAATGGAAAAAGTCAATAACAGTGACTATTACTCTGCGTTATTGGAGCGTTTTAAAGACAAAATCACGAAACTCAACCCCATTTGAAGAAGAAGAAAGTTTCATCAAGACAACGCATGGTGTCGCAAATCAAATAATTATTCTTCTTTACTGGCGTAAACACCGCTTACACGATTATAGCCGAGTGAACAACAGCGCGCCAGTGGTTAATTCTTTTCGCTAAGTAGTATGCCAATATCGTCGTATATCTCATACACCTCATCGTTCCTATAAAGTGAGAATGTGATATTCGCCGTGGCTAAGGCAAAATCAATAAATACGACGCCAAAATATCAAGAATTGGGCTTGAACGTGCTTCCTCATCCACCGTGTTCTCCAGATCTCGCCCTCAGTGACTATTTCCTATTCTCAAATCTCAGCTGGAAAGAAATGGAGAGGTAACCCCAGAAAATGAGGTATAAATGTATTAAAAATAGTATTTCGCTCTCAAAGATAACTATGCACATTGAATGATTAAATCAAATCGTATCCAAAAACAATCGCTTTTATATTCCCTGGCATTCACGAAAAGTATATATTGTAGATGGGCATAACCGGGCCACTGTCACGCCTACAAAACGCTATTTAATGAAAACCTATAAAGTGAGAAAATTAAACGCTAATTTAAGATACATAACAGCAATTTGGCCAAGGGGACCACAGAAACAAGGAACACCTCTTGACAAAAACTTTTTTTAAATGAGCGTCGCCCCGTTACCTCAATGGTTTAATGTACATACTCGTATCTAACATTTTTTTGAAGTTCCTTTAATCAGTCGTACGTATGGGATTATCTATGGTAGATACACATTATTAGCTGACTTCCGATCGACTGCCAGTAAGTCTGTTCTGGTTACCATTGGTACATTATTTAATGGTTTTATACTCGTCTGTTTTTGGTTTTGTTACAGTTATCTATTGAATATGGGAAAGTTTTATTTTTTTAGGGAAATTATTTAGAATAAGAGTTCTAATTAAAGTTCTCGCGACAAATCATTGGTTGATGCGAAAGTCCAGTAAAACATACATTTAACAAATTAATAAAAAAAAGTAAAGTACTATACGATGTTGTTGTATAAGTTTTGTCGTTCGATAAGAGAGGGAGTTGCTGCTAGCCTAAATTTTTTTTGTTTTGTTGGTACATCCTTCATATGAACGTATGTGAAGTTTCATTTCAATCTGTCAATTCATTCTTTGTTTACAAGTTATTTAGTGTCGCCGTGTCACAGTACTTTTTTACAATGGAAAAAATTGAATATCATGCAGTAATAAAATTCTTATATTTAGAAGGTGTATAAAAGTATATAATGATTGTTCACCTACAAATAAAACATTAGAAAGAATTAAAAC
The DNA here is from genome assembly GCA_037783105.1 of Bactrocera zonata. Lineage (NCBI taxonomy): Eukaryota > Metazoa > Arthropoda > Insecta > Diptera > Tephritidae > Bactrocera > Bactrocera zonata. The sequence continues at coordinate 40,774 of JBAWJQ010002077.1, read as the reverse complement.
GCAGTCGTACAAGACTTGAGAACAATCCACGTGAAGGACGTCCAAAAAGCGCATCAACACCAGAAATCATAGCCAAAATACAGGATACGGTTTTGGAAGGTCGTTGATTGACTGAGAGAGATTTAGTAGAGGCTCTACACATCTCATAAGGTAGAGTGAGCCATATTTTAAGTGAAATTTTCGGTTTTAGGAAGCTTTGTGCACAATGGGTGCCGCCTTCGCTAACAATGGAAAATAAACACATTCGAATATATGGATAAGTGTAGGTAAAGACCGAAATCAAGAATGTCAAAATTAACAACAAGTGTAGCGCTAGGAAATTGTTAATTTATAACTTTTTCCCTAAATTTTATTAGTTCTGCATTATTAATAGTCTTGATATGTATGCCAGAATTTCTATTCATACCAGCATTTGAACTTTTGCTTCCCCGAACACTGACCTAAAATTAATAATTTACCACGGCATCACTTTATTATCCAGCAGGAAGTATTTGGCAAAGTTTCGTAGTCAACTGCGAAAGTCGCACAGAGAGTGCTAAGAGATTGTCCCGCATATGCGTATAATAACTGAAAGGAAAGTAAAAGTCACAAACCAACAAAACTTATTTTCCCACCTCAACTTTCACCTTCGATAGCAAAAAGTTCGGTTACATTAAATATAAGTATATGAAAGTGTTTTTCTGGCACATTTAGGAACAGTCAGTTAACTTTAATTGCAAACAGCCACATTCATACAAACAGTAGGTACCACATTCACAACTATAGTTGCCATACACATGGGAGGTTTGGATTGACTTCCGACTTTATCAACAAATGCTGAGATTCGTTGGTCATTTCCGATGGTATTTATAACTGTTTATATGGTCATGCGAAATATTTCAATGAGAAAGTTTGTGCTTTGAATAAATTATGACAACAAGTGTAGATCCTCTGGGAGGGACGACCTATAGGAGTTTGTCTTGATAGAGATATCGTATCCACAGGTGTTAAATATTTTGGTCCTTTTTCATTTGCGGCTGACTTTCTGATAGATTATTCAAGTGCTAAGAATTGTCAGACGAGAAAAATTAGTTTCGTTTTTAAAAGAGGTAACAGGGAACAAGGAATGCGGTATTTTCGCTAGTTGGCGCTGAAAGCGCGTAGTTCTAGTTTTATTCGTCGCATCGGGTCATGTTATACCTTTTTGAAAGCTCATTTCACGCGCTAACGCGTGTTTGATTGATTGTCGTTTCTTTTAAGTCGTTAGTGAGTTATAGCGTCGCAAACATGGATAAAGAGAAAATACGGCATATTTTACAGTACTACTACGATAAAGGCAAAAATGCATCTCAAGCCGCCAATAAAATTTGTGCAGCAAGACTTTTTTGACAACCCAATATCTCTTAATAAACGAAGATATAAATGTAAACTTATTTGCATTGTTATAGTTATTAACTAAGATGATTGGATGATTGGAAAATGATCGTTATACTCACGGTAAACTTTGCTTCAACTATAAACCGAACGAACAAAACTGTCTATTTTCAGAATAAATGCTTCCAATATTACAACTTTTGTCATTGTTGCTATCATAAGCCATTTATATATTACTTAAGGCATTCTATTTATGTACGCATCTCCATATATGATACTAAAGTAGCGTATCCATGCAAAAACGACTATGTTGGAGTACGCCACAAAACGATTTCTTTTAATACACTAGTGATCAAAACCAACTCGGTAATACACGATCATTGCTGGTATTTTAATGACTTACTGCACGATTTGTAGTGCACTTCATGTTATGAGTATCGATAAACCCTTTACCATACATAAAATTCAATTAAATTATAAAATTTTTCGATTTTCGTTGGAAAGCTAAAAAGTAAAATTACCTTTTCAGGCAGTTAAAAAGTAGTTCCAAAAGTAAATTTACAAACATACCGCATGGAAGCGTTATTTGAATAATTAATAACAAAGTAGTGCCTAATAGTTTAACGAGACATCGCAATTTCAAAAGGACTAACTATTGCTCTGGGGAAGTGCTTCATTTTGGAATAGTCCATCATCCACACGCAGTGGTCTTTTCTTGTATTTTTAGACGGCTCACTATTTTGGTTGGGTTCGTGTACTTCGCACATGTATGCCTGCTAGATAGGCAGCGCTGTAGTAAAGTGCAAAAATTATAGGTTATTTAGAGCAGCTGTTAGCTGTAAGCGTCAGGAAACTTTTATGTTTGCACAAAAAAAATCTTTAATAAATAAGTCAGCATTACGATAAGGAAGAAATCATTATTTTCAGCTTTAACTAAGTAAAATTTTCTGCAGCTCGCTAGCAAGAATATATTGCTGACATTCATATGTCTACAACACTGTTACATTTGAAACTGTAGTGATTTTACATAGGCTAATAATATATTATTTAGAAGGCATTTCGCATATAGTTTACTTTGTTTTTGATTATATATTTAATTAAGAGGTTAAGACCGCCGGGGGAAGCAGAGGGCGACCTCCACTCTGTTGGAAGGACCAAGTGGGGAAGGACCTGGCTTCGCTTGGAATATCCAATTGACGCCACGTAGCGAAAAGAAGAAATGACTTTCGCGCTGTTGTTAACTCGGCTATAATCGCGTAAGCGGTTTTACGCCAGTAAAGAAGAAGAAGAATTAAATCGCATATATCAGCACTGCAGGATTATCTATTGAAGCTTATTTAAGGCGTTATGTATAGTATTTTCCAGAACTTTTACTGAGAAAACATTTCAATTTATTGTACACAGATGTATTACGGCATATTTTAACTGTATTCTAAGACTTAGTATTAGTAAACTTATTTAGTTGGAAAGGAACTACAGCTGATCTCTGAGAGCTCCTCTCAAAAAAGACGTTTTGCGGTGACCACTATATCTCCGAACTGGATTCTCCGAAATTAAAAAACCAAAAAAGTTTCATTTAAGTAATGTTAAATCAAGTAAAGTAAGTCAAAGGAATAAGCAAGGCAGTTTCTAAACAAAATAGAATTTTTACCCAAATTTCGGCCTGAAAACTTTTATAAAATAAATTTTTATCCTTAAAACATAATCTTGGTTTAGTTACTAAAACATGTTTTTTAGGAAGCCTCATATTAAAATTTGAGATTAATCGGTTTAGCCATTTTCGAGTAATGTTGGTCACCGATTTTGAGAAAAACGCGTTTAATGTTTGCCCTCGTACTTCCAAGCACTCTGAAACACCTTTTCAAATTTGCGTGCAACTTCGAAGATATTCAACGGAACGATATGAAATTTTCAGTGTGTATTCTTGAATAAATGTACATTAAGAAAATAAAATAAATTTTTCTGAAAACTCTACCTGTATATAATTCATTACTGATTTTGAGAAACGTAGTAGTACGAAAACGTTTATATTGAGACGTAAATATTGTTAAGAAAACATAGATATACAACTACATCGCACCAATAATACAAGTTTGTTCTTTATTCTCTCATTCCGACCAAACGATTACAGAATATAACATCTCACTAAATATTCGTAAGAAACACATAAAGGTCTAACATAGTTTGATCGACAATACAAGTCTGTTTTTCATCAAAAACTTTTAATGTTCAAGTGAGGTTCTACATAAATAAATAAAACATGTCACATAACATGTTGACCCAATTTATTGGGGAATACAAATGACTGTATCTTGAAGTTTCAATTTGCACTCACACTGGCGCGAGTCTTTAAAAAAGAAGAGATGTATTTGAGAATTTAAAATGCACAATTTATTTAAAATGATCTTTTGTTTACAGAACAATAGTTTAATTAGCTTATCGCGTCGAACTGAGTTGGATCGCTGTAAGTCGGTGCGGGTGGGACGATGTCGATCGAAGCAAGTGCGGCACAGTGTCGAAAAGAAAGTCCAAAATGGATGTTGATGTGCGAAATGCAAAAACCGAATGTGTCCGCTTTCCCTTTTGCCCATCCTTTTTGTTGAGTGGGTTGATTGATGCAGAAGCGTGGTGAGTTATGTTGAGTGTTACTGTATTACTATGGTGTCATCAGATGGGGAATTGAGCTGTGTTTTGTTAGGGTGCGCCAGTTTTCCCGGGTAGAGTGGGGACAGGCTGAACTCATTTAAAAATTATGAAAAGTTTCTGAATTCGAATATTATTGAATTTTTCAAATATTTACCAGTTCACATCGTCTTAGTAGTGACTAAGAGAAATTTACATTAAAAATTTTAGGTTGTTCCATCGACAGCATTATAACTTTAGGATGACCAAGCGATAATATCATAAACTTTTATTGAACATTTTATATACAACAGATTATACCAAAACTAGAACAAAAACAAGAAGAGAGCGAAAAAACGCTAAATTATTTCCTAGCACTTTTTATTAAGTCGCTCAGAGCGGAATGTATAAGTATGTATGGGTATGAGCAACAGAGTAAGTACGACGGCAGCAAAATACTTTAATCTAGAAAAATATGCGACCAATTCGCTGCTTCGCCCATTAGAGGAATTTGCACCACACTTACAACTAGATTTTAATAAATAAATAAGAGATAGGAGGAAGATAAGGAAAGAGAGTGTGGAAAAAGAGTCAGCGCAACGGAAGCCACATAGGATTGCTGTAGCAACGGGATGCCGTGAAGACGTTAGCGCTGTCGGCAACTTGGGCAGCATTGTTGCCGAAAACTTTAAGCTTTTTAATCTTTTATGCACGAATACGGCGGCGTGCCAGAAATATCGAACAGCACGCAAATATGCAAAACATGCTTCATATTTGTATTATTTTGTTTGCCATTTGCTGCCAAGCAGCACACTTTCAAAGGAGAACAAGCGTAGGTTTTAGACCTTTAAAATTGAAAAGCATAAAAATATGTGGGATGAGTTATAAGTGTAGACTAAAATGTCCTTACTTCAGAACATATTAGCATATGTGTAAGCGCACAAAGCCGCAGCAACGCATATAGGGTTAGGGGGATGGTGTTCTACACCAGCTGCCGGTATATGTCTACATCAGTCTCAATGTAGTCACGCGTTAGCGCACAGACAGCTGTTTGACAAGTGCCAGTGCGTGCTGATGACGACTAGATGAATGGAGTGTGCATATAAATGGCTACACAGGTTACATATGTATGTGTGCTCATAGAGTGGTCGTTGGCGAGGTCACAACATGGCGCGGAATTTAAATGTTACCAATATATTTTGCATATAAATCACATCACGCTTTCGTGCGGACGCGTTCACAGATACTGAGTCACAAAAAGTCACATTTGTAATGCCTGAAATGTTTCACGTTTATGATTTTCTTAATTTAATTTCCACTTTCATATATTTGACACGTATATGTATGTATATATCAAGCAGTTCTAAATTTAGTGGCATACATATGTCACTTTATTAATTTAAAAAAATATTTAAATATTTTTATCATTTGGTGTTATTCTGGCATTCCATGTGGACATTTAAGATTTAATTTTGCTGCTGCCGTGTAATGGATGTCTTCAGAAAAAGTTATTAAGGTAGTAGTCTGGTAACTTATGCCTATTTTAAGACTTCTTTGAAGGGTGGTTTTTTTATAGGAAAAAAAAGGATTATTTATTTAAATTATTTAAAAAAAATTAATACTTTATTACTATTACTATTGTCACTCGAAGTTGGAACCTCAAAAAATGCACGTGGGTGGTGGGTGGTGGGTGATTTTGGCTCTTGATGTTATCTGAAATCAAATATTCTTGATTATTCTTAATCTATAGACATATCATTCTGGTCGGAACTACTGAAGTTAAATTTAAAGGGTAAATAACAAAATGCCGGACTTTGAAAAAAAAGTCCATTTATTTTAGCAAAGAAAGGGTTGTAAATAAAAAGTTAGGAGCGAAAAAAATTCTCGTTAGTACCAACGACAATTATAAGTGTGTAGAGCAGCCTGTTAAAATTTGAAAGCAATCGATTCAGTAGAAAAAGAGTTAGGACCGGGGCCGAGCTGAGCAATGTTTTGAAAAAAAAAAAAAAAACGCGTTTAAAATTCAGCAACTCCGAGAGAGAGGATTCTGAGACGCTATAGGAAACTCGTTATAACTCTCGAAATATTTCGAATTTTGTCTGAAATTTTCATAGCATATTCTCAAAATATGGCTTGCCGGTGCAAACATATTTCGAACGTGGCTTTATATAGACAGGTATTAAACATCATTTACTAGACTCTTTACTTATTCTTGGCTTTCAATATCAAATAAAGACAACAAGTTCGAGATGATTTCCTACTTCACAAATTTTGATTCCAACACACCTAGTATAACGGGTGATCCAAGTAGACTTATTTCTGTTCAGTAATATTTGGCATGTCACCATACAAAGACGTATGCCCAAAAAACGTTTACAAATCGTTTAACTTTATTACGAAAATTCACTTTCGGTAAGAATGTGTTTCGTGCGCTTTTCTTAACTTATGGTCAACATAATCGACCTACTGAGCGTACTATTCGTAACATAATCATCCCAGCATTTATTATTGGGTAATATTTGATCGAATAGACCACGTTCAGCCGCAGGGAAGAAAATATAACAGCCGCAGCTGAGAGTGTACACGAAAACTGTGGAGAGTCGATTCGGCGTCGTTCGCAGTAACTCGGACTGACATATGAAGCAACTTGGCGTATTTTGCGATGAGATCTTAAATTGAGAGCGTGCAAGAACTGTAACCGCCCAACCTCCCCAAGCGACACTCTATGGACTCTTGCAAAGTTCCAAGAAGGTCCCACGTTTTCGTGCCATATTTTGTTCAGCTATGAGGCTCATTTCTGGCTCAATGGATAAGTAAACAAGCAAAATTACTGCCTTTGTGACGAAAAGCATAACCTGGTGAGAATCAAGAGCTGTCATTTCATGTAGAAAATGCAACGGTTTGGTGTGGTTTATGGGCCAGTAGAATGATCAGTCAATATTTCTTTAAAAATGATGCCGTTGAAAACATACCTATCAATGGCGATCGTTATCGCGCCATAGTAACCGACTATTCTATGCTTGAATTTTAAACTCTTGATCTTGGCGACATTTGGTTTCAACAAAGCGGCGCCACTTCCCACAAATTTCACCAATCAAGGCATTTATTGTGAGAACACTTCGATGAAGAGATAATTTCACGTTTTGCGCAGATCGTGTGACATCACGCCGTTACTTTTTTTCCTGTAAGGGTATGTAAAGTCTAAAGCTTACGATTGAGGCCATGGAGCAAAACATCACGCGTGTCTTTCGCCAGTTACCAGTCGAAATGATCGTTTTGAACAACATGTTATGGAGTTTTGACGCATCTTATTTTATTTAGAAATTTTATATTTTGCTATAAAAATATGTGAATACAAATACAGTTATAAGTTCTTAAAGATTATGTTGTAATGGATTTTCTTTTGATTTTATAAGTTTTATTCTTTTGATGACCTGATACCTGTTCGTGATATTAACTAGTAATAAAGTTTAAACCAATAGAATTAAAATCTAAATGCAATGATTTGAAAATTAATTAATTTGTCAAAAAAGTCTTGCGGTATTTCTATTGAATCAATTCGTGTGGCACCCATCATCGAGCTTCTTAGTGACTCCAAGCTTCTTCAAATGGTTTATAACGGTTTGATGACTACTATGCCGGTCTCTTTCGACCAATTCAGCGATTTTATCGCAATTTTCGACGACAGGCCTTCCGGAGCGTGGCGCATCTTCGACTACCTCTACACCAGAATGAAAACGTTGAAACCATCGTTGTGCGGTGGAAATGGAAACTGTATCGGATCCATAAACTGCACAAATTTTATTGGCGGCTTGAGATGCATTTTTGCCTTTATCGTAGTAGTACTGTAGAATATGCCGTATTTTCTCTTTATTTTGCTCCATATTTGCGACGCTATAACTCACGAACGACAGTCAATCAAAAACGTGTTAGCGCGTGAAATGAGCTTTCCAAAAAGGTATAGCATGGCTCGTTGCGACAAATAATACTAGAACTACGCGCTTTCATCGCCAACTAGCGAAAATACCGCAAGACTTTTTTGACAACCTATATAAAATTGAATCGCAAAATGTGTTGCTAAGCGCATAACTCAACAACGCCTGGACCAATTTGGCCAATTTGGCCAATTTTTTTTCTAAATGTTCGTTGAGGTTCAATGATGGTTTTTACGGCAAGAAAATTTCGAATATCGAACCCCTAAAGCAGCCCTTTTCTTTTTACCATACAAACAAATTAATGGTTGTTTGTTAGTAACGCTAAGTGAATGGCTGCACCAATCTCGATGAAATTTTCAGAGGTTCTTCTTTGTGGATCGGGGAAGGCTTAGAAATAAAAATACTTTATACTTTTCTTGAGGAAAAGTAGGAAAATTGGAAAACTCCAGTAAGTAACTTATTTTCATACAAATTTTTTTTGAATATTTGTTTGTTTTGTTTTTCAATATTTTGATTTGTGAATTATTTGAATCGGGCGCTTGTTTTTTTATTCCGACTATTAAAAAGAAAAATTATTGAAAATTGTTCAGTGAAAACTTTATGTGAGTTTCACAGAAAGTGATCAATTACATATTGAATTCTGTTTTACCTGAAACAGACATGTAATTAGCAATACCATATATGGTACAAATATAATATGTGTGTCACCAAATACTAGTAAAATACCACATGAGCAATGTATTTTTTTGCTGGTAACAAACTATGATGTTTCATTGTGGTATTTGTATAAACACAGCTAAAAAACAGGTAACAAATTTTGCTAAAAGCTTTTACACAAAAGTTCTTCGAAATATTCTGTCAAAATTACTTAAAAAATTAATTAATGAAATGGAAAACAAAACATTTTTCACAAGTTTTATTCCGGAAAAGCAGCCTCATTTTATGTGAGCATTAGAGCATTTTAAATAATTGAACTTATTTTCTCCATAACGCATAACAACATATTTATTGTTTACAATTTTTTTGAAATATTTAATGCCTATGAAACAAAGCTTGTATTTGAGTTTACTACATTGCCATGTGTGTCACCAACGTAGTAAACAGAATACCATGATACCTTTACTATGGTTTTGTCACTACATGTCTGTTTCGGGAATTAGGAAGCCACGAAGAGGTCGCCCTAATCGGCGTTCTTTTTGCCATCAACATATGGCAGCCCAAGCCAAGGCATGGCAAGAAGTACTCCTAGCATTCGCTGACATACTATACGTGCGGATTTATGGATTGCGGTCAATCAGCAAGCGATCGTCACGATGTCACAGCACGACTTTTCAATCAACAGTTACGATGTTTGATGGACTTTATCTTGAAGCAACGTATGTATATGTGGTGCTGTTGGAAGCGAGATGTACTCTGTTCAGTAGCAAAAGGGAAGTTCGCGCTCCTACACATTTTTCTTTGGATAGTGGTTACTCCAGATCAAATTGATGAACTCATTTCTGTGGAAATTCCTGATGCAGAGAAAGATCCAGTATTACAGGAAGTCATGAAAACTAATATGACCTGAACATCCAACATTCAATTTAGAAGAGTGCATATCGAAGTTGACAACACATGGATCGTACTATATTCACCATTATTGTCTAATTCACATTCAAAACTCATATCAATGTTGAGTATTCCAGTTTGGTGTACTCGACAAAATGCGTTTGTAATTAAGTCACCAAAGGAAGCAACATGGCGGTTATTGGTCTTGAACGATACGGTCGATACGTGAACTGCAATAAAGCGCTTTTTAGGATATTTACTTTTGCAATTCATGAACGTCTTCCGACTGTGGTGCGTCGCGCAGTTAATTTGGAGAATGGCCAGAGAATGTATTTCAACCCAGAGAATACAGTAAAGCCAGTGGAATCACCGCCAGCAACAAAATTAACATTGACGAGTTTTTTCTCAACTTCTGTCAGTGATCCGTTTGCGAGAACATTGCTCCATTCGGAAATACCATCGAAGATGTAGTTACGCAGAAAGCAAGGCCAACCAGTAGATGGACATCCACCCGAGAAACGACGATTGTTTTTACCTTCGGTTGCTATTGATTAATGTGCGCGGTTCAACTTCATTTGAATCATTGCATACTCTGAATGGTACGGTGCGTGCAAGTTTTGGAGAACATGTTTATTACTGGAATGCAAATGAAGCTTGTATTCTTTTCGCGATAATCATTTCGACAAATCAGCTTTCAAATCCGCGTCAATTATGGGATATGAACCAAAATGACATTGCCGAAGACATTTTACATCGTCTCCGCTAAAAATTGGAAATGGGCCAATTCCGGTTGATACTTCCGGTGGTTTGATATCAATTCCACCTGAAGTTTATCAATTCACGAAAGACGAATCATCACGATTGTTCGGACATTGTCCAAATTACCGAAAGTTGTTGATTTAAACTGGAAGATTCAAGGTTAAATTCCGGGAGATTTGCGCTCGTACAAATCGATCGTCTTGATAATGAAGACGACGTCGTAAATTAACCAGTGGAATTTCTAAATTCTTTGGAGAGGCTTGGTATGCCACTGCATCATTTGCGTCTCAAAGTTGGATCTGTCTTTACAATTTTCGAAATCTGCATGCGTCGAATCTGTGTAATGGAACCCGACTGATTATGATGAAACAATCGAATACAAAGAGGCAGAATACTTGATTCTACGAATAAATTTAACTTTCTTTTCATTTCAAAACACATTATTTCACGCAGGACAACGGCTGCGGGGTCAGCTAGTAAACAATAAAATTAGAATAAATATTTTTATCGACCGTTGTATTTATCAAGGGTTGCTTCTAATAATTAACATTTTTGAAAAATTCTTCGAATATTGAAAACTTGTAATTTTCTTTAAAAGCTGTTAATATACATACGAGGAAGCATTGGCATTTTAAACGCTGTTGGATTTAGTAGAAAATCAATAAAGCACAGAACTAAAAGTTGTTGGCTTCAACAAATCAATTCTTTAAAAGTACAAAATTCTGCGCGCTACAACTTTCACTTTGTGAAAAATCTATACACGTTCTATGCAGTTTAAAATTTCTTCTAGTAAAATATATATGTGAAGACTACTTGGCATTGCAATCCTGGGGTATTAGATAACCGCAGTCGCTGCAACTGCGCCCGCCAATTGACAGCACACGCCAAGCGAACGACAGCGCTTTTAGCGGTATGTTCGCGCGTACGCCGGTTGCAAGTTCGGCTGCGGGGCAACATCGTCGGCGACAAGCTAAGCCTAGCCAAGCCAAACTTTGTCGGCGTTGCAATTCTCTGTTTATTTATCTGACTTTATACCGAGTTGCTGACGCTTTAGTTGTCGTTCCGTATGCTGCAGCTACATGTTTTTCTTGTTGCTGTTGTTGCTTCGTTGTGCATTGTTGAAGTTAGTTTATTTTATACGAAAATGTTCTGCGCTGAACAACTCAAGTGCGTTCAACTGTTCACTTCGAGTAATTCCACTTTTGTCGTTCTTCGCTTTTATCTCGCAATGTCTTTTGTTATTATTGCTGTTGTTGTTCTGAGTTGTTCAGATGTGACATTGCATTGTCATTGCAATGCGATTTCCTTGGTTGCGGTTTTATGTTCGCCTTTTCGTGGTTACCACCCCATTTTTTGTTGTAGTTGCACATACATACACATGTACATACTTTTATTTATTTAGTTGTTGCTTGAAAACTGTTATTGCTGTTATTTCGTTGTTGTTGTTTTATTGTTTGTTTGACAAGTGTACGTACTCACACACACGCTCCTAGAAATTCTAAACTATAACTATGGTATTTTTCTTTCAAAGTCCTTGGTGGTTGGCTGGCCTCAGTGTAAAACACTTTAGTGGCTTAGTTGTTGCTGTCATTGTTCTTTCTGTTTTCCTTTTTACTTTGCAGATTCCAAGGTTCCTTAAGTACTTATTGCACTCGTGTCAGTCCGTATTGAGGCCACTGCGTGCTGTTAAAAAACAAGCATTGTTGTTGCCCTTTCAAAAAGCTGATGCCATTTAAAGCGATTTTCTGGTTTCTTGTCTTGCAAACGGCGCTTTAGTGGTGAAACAATTGCATACTCGCTTGTATTTGTGCAGTTTTAAATAGAAAACGTTTACAATTTACAAAAAATTGTTGGGAAATTTGTGAACTTGCTGCTCCAAATGGATAATATACTTGAACAAAGGATTATTTCGGCAGAAATCAAGAAGAAATAAATTGAAAATAGGCGTGAAATGCTTGTTTAATCTCCTATCTAAAATCTTCAAATGCTTTTAAATCACATAACCTACTTCTCATATAATCGAGAGTCAATAATAAAAGCGGAAAATAAATGAAGAATAGAACACCGTTTTTTAATTATTATTAAAAGAAAATAAGAAAACTGTAAACTCCCTTCCTTTCTTCTGGAGCTTATTCTTCATCATTACATCGGAACATACTATATAACTAACAAAATTATTTATTTTTGGGAAAACCAACTGATGTAGGTACAAGCTGAAAGGGCCTAAATTATTCACTATCGAGCAATAATTTTCTGGAGTATGGAGTGTCTCATATGCGTTCTATAGGGTCCTTTTGAATGATTATAACTATGCTATCACTCTGTACTAGAGTTCACAATCGACCGATTAACCTAATCTCAAATCTATGAAATGTAGGTAGGAGGTGCTTAGTCATTCAACACACATATTCACAGGATGTGGCAATCAGAAAGTTTTTTTATTGTCCTCATATTTCGAGATTGTGCTAAATTTTAAGTTAAAGGAAATTTATAATCTGTTTCTCATCCCCGTGGACATTTAATTTTGTTTCTTAAAAACGAAATGCGAGTTTCTTCGAGACAATGTGAAGCGGTATCGTCTCCGCAATAATCACAAATGTCGTTATTTTCGTGCCCAAATCGTTGCAAATATGCTTTGAAGCAGTCATGTCCTGTGAGAATTTAAGTTAGGTGGAAATCTACCCCACCGTGTGTTCTATTTAACCATGGTTCGACGTTGGGGATCAGTCGGAATGTCCACCGCCCATTTCCGCTTTCCTTCCAGCATTTTTGCCATTGAACCGCTGTCTCTGCCCGTGCTATTTCTATATCGTGCATTTGTTTTGCTATAACCACAACAGCAATATCGTCTATGAACCCAATGATATGAACGTTCTTGGGTACTTTCAGTCTCAGTATTCCTTCGTACATGACGCTCCATAGTAGCGGCCCAGTACAGATCCTTGGGGTACTCCACCATAGACTTTACATTTTTCAGAGCCTTCGCTTGTATTGTAGCTCACAGTTCTTTCCCCGAAATAGCTTAATATTATGTTGTAAAGGTACAGAAGGACGGAGAAGCTTTTTAGTGCGCTCAATGTACTGTACCAGGATGCCGAGTTAAAGGCATTCTTTACATCCAGGATTACAACCATACAGTTCTGTTTTGTGCCTCCTTTCCTTTTTTCCCCGCTTATAGCCTGTTCAGCCACGGTCTTTACTAGGTCTACAGCTGCCATTGTGGATCTTGCCTTTCTTAATCCGAATTGGTTGGGTGATAACCGCCGGCATCGTCGATTGCCTTATTTAGCCGTTGGTATATGATCCGCTCCAAAATCTTTCCAGCAGAGTCTTACATGCAAAGGGGCCGGAAGTGCGACGGTTCTGTCATTCGTTTGTTAGGTTTCGGCAATAATATCCTTTTCCATATGGAGGGAAAGCGGCTACATAGTTCGAAAGGGGTCAACGTTTCTAGCAATCGCTGTTTTTAGTGCCAGATTCGTTTGCATGCCTCTCGGTCTTCTTCATTCGAAATGGTCGGAATACGAGGGCTGCTATATATATTTCTGGCCTAATAATGAAAATAGGAATATTTATCAACGAAAATGGTTTTATTGTTTTTTAAAATATTCTCCATCAAGATTTATACACTTTTGCATGCGCTCAATCCAATTTTCGAAGCTTTTTTTCCACTCCGATTGAGACACCTCCAAAACATGGTTTTTGAATGCTTCAACAGCATCTTCTGGCGACGAAAATCGTTGACCACGCCTTATTTTCTTGATGTGTGAGAATAAAAAGAAGTTATTGGGTGCCAAGTCAGGGCTGTACGGCGGATGACCTATCAATTCGACGTTTTGGCCGGTCAAAAAGGCGCTGGTTTGAGCCGATGTGTGGAGCTCGCATTGTCATGGTGCACAATGATTCGTCTTCTCTTGTTCGTTTTTCGAATTTCTCCGAAGACTTCAGGCAAACAAATGGTGGTGTACCACTCAGAATTGACCGTCCTACGTTTCTCAAGTGGAACAGTCGCCACATGACCAGTTTTGCCGAAGAAACAGGCGACCATTTGCTTCGAAGTGCTTCTTCCACGAACAACTTTCGTTGGATTTGGCTCGTCTTGGAAGACCCACACGGTCTATTGCTGTTTTGTTTCGGGCTCATACGCATAGATCTATGATTCGTCACCTGTGACGATCTTTTAAACGTCTTTTGAAGCACCGCGATCGTATTTTTTCAGCATTTCTTTACAGCAATCCACACGAGCCTTTTTTTGATCAATTGTCACATTGTGCGGGATCCGACAAGAACAAACCTTTTTTACGGCCAGGTGTTCATGCAATATCGAATGTATGCTGGTGGGAGAAATGCATAGGCATGCCTCTATCTGAAGGTATGTTACATGACGGTCTTGCATTATCAGTTCACGTACGGCATCGATGTTTTCTGGCACAACGGCTGTTTTTGGACGACCTTCACGGAATTCGTCTTTGAGCGAGCGTCGGCCACGATTGAATTCGTTGTACCAGTTTTTCACAGTGCTATAGGATGGTGCTTCATAGCCATAAAAGATTTTAGTTCATCGATGCACTCTTGTCGTGATAATCCACGTCCTTATGGAGTGGTGGTCGAATGGGGAAGAGGACCGAAACTATTCTCTCAATTGTTGAGGGGGTTGTAGGCATTTGCCCGCTAGTGCGGAGTTTTCCCATTACCGCTTTATAAGCGAGTCCCCAAGCGTTGTTGATTGTTTTAGTAATTTTATTTTGTCCTTAAAGTGTTTTTGGAGAGTGGTGTATTCAGGTGTACCACGTGACCGTTGGTATAAGCGCCTTGCTTGCTGGCATTCTTTACGCAATTTGGCGATTGTCTCATTTCACCAATACACTGGGGAGTGGTGTTTGCGTCGAGATAACTTAGACTTTGAAGCGTCGCATGCACTCTTAATACAGCTTATAATCGAGGAAGCAGCTATGTTAGCCGGCAACAAATGGTCGGGAAGAGTAGTTGGTCTGAAGACTTCTTCAAAAAGGTCTGGGTCGAACGTTGTGGGTCGCCAGTTACTTCATTTTAGTGTCGGTAAAGGAGGATGGAGTCATGTGTAGAAGTTCACGCAAGTGAGGAAAGTTCTCTGATCGCCATTCACTTGGGAGTGGCCAGAAACGATTCTTTTACATATGACTCAAGCAGCTCACGACTTCCGGTCTCTGACCAAGTATCCTCTGGGTAGCCTAAGAACATCCGTTTGAAGGCGAGCTAAAGTGAGAAGGCGAAAAATCCCCTACTTAGGGTTGTGCGCTGGGTTTGGGACCCGCCACGTAAAAAACCGCACCAATGAAAACCAACAATCAGCCTCGGATGAGAGACCCCCCTTTTGATGACGACCATGGCAAGCGAAATAAGGACTACGAATTGAGGGCATGCACCTGGAATGTCCGGTCCCTTAATTGGGAAGGTGCCACTGCCCAGCTGGTTGATGTCCTCGTAAAAATAAAGGCTGACATCACCGCCGTCCAAGAAATGCGATGGACGGGACAAGGACAGAGACGAGTAGGTCCTTGTGACATCTACTACAGTGGCCATATAAAGGAGCGCAAGTTTGGTGTTGGATTCGTGGTGGGAGAGAGACTCCGTCGCCGAGTACTATCATTCACTCCGGAGAATGAACGTCTAGCCACAATCCGCATCAAAGCGAGGTTCTTCAACATATCGCTGATTTGCGCCCACGCCCCGACGGAAGAGAAGGACGATGTGACCAAAGATGCCTTTTATGAGTGCTTGGAGCGCACTTATGAGAGATGCCCCCGCCACGATGTCAAAATCGTGCTTGGCGACTTCAACGCCAGGGTGGGCAAAGAAGGTATCTTTGGCACTACGGTCGGTAAATTCAGCCTCCACGAGGAAACATCCCCAAATGGGTTGAGGCTGATCGACTTCGCCGGGGCCCGAAATATGGTTATCTGTAGTACTAGATTCCAGCATAAGAAGATACATCAAGCTACCTGGCTGTCTCCGGATCGAAAAACCACCAACCAGATCGATCATGTTGTGATAGACGGAAGACACGTCTCCAGTGTTTTAGATGTGCGTGCGCTCCGAGGTCCTAACATCGACTCGGATCACTATATTGTTGCAGCCAAAATTCGCACCCGCCTCTGTGCAGCAAAAAACGCACGCCAACAAACACAAGGAAGGTTCGACGTCGAGAAGCTGCAATCACAACGGACAGCCGAACGGTTTTCTACTCGGCTTGCACTCCTGCTCTCTGAGAGCACTCGTCAACAACTCGGTATAAGGGAACTGTGGGACGGCATCTCAAACTCCTTACGTACAGCTGCAGCCGAAACCATTGGTTTTCGGAAAGTGCAAAAGAACAGCTGGTACGACGAGGAGTGCCGTGTCGCAGCGGAGAGAAAACAGGCTGCCTACCTCGCAACGTTACGATCGACCACAACACGTGCGGGATGGGATAGATACCGAGAGTTGAAGAGGGAAGCGAGACGCATTTGTAGACAGAAAAAGAAAGAGGCCGAAATGCGTGAGTACGAAGAGCTTGATAAGCTGGCCAACAGGGGTAATGCTCGAAAATTCTACGAAAAGATGCGGCGGCTTACAGAAGGTTTCAAGACCGGAGCATACTCTTGTAGAACCCCCAAAGGTGATCTAGTCACCGATGCCCAAAGCATACTTAAATTATGGAGGGAACACTTCTCCAGCCTGCTGAATGGCAGTGAACACATAACACCAGGAGAAGGCGAACCCGATTCCCCAATCGATGACGATGGAGCAGACGTTCCATTGCCCGACCATGAAGAAGTTCGAATAGCAATTGCCCGCCTGAAGAACAACAAAGCGGCAGGGGCCGACGGATTGCCGGCCGAGCTATTCAAACACGGCGGCGAAGAACTGGTAAGGAGCATGCATCAGCTTCTTTGTAAAATATGGTCGGACGAAAGCATGCCCAACGATTGGAATTTAAGTGTGCTATGCCCAATCCATAAAAAAGGAGACCCCACAATCTGCGCCAACTACCGTGGGATTAGCCTCCTCAACATCGCATATAAGGTTCTGTCGAGCGTATTGTGTGAAAGATTAAAGCCCACCGTCAACAAACTGATTGGGCCTTATCAGTGTGGCTTTAGACCTGGTAAATCAACCACCGACCAGATATTCACCATGCGCCAAATCTTGGAAAAGACCCGTGAAAGGAGAATCGACACACACCACCTCTTCGTCGATTTCAAAGCTGCTTTCGACAGCACGAAAAGGAGCTGCCTCTATGCCGCGATGTCTGAATTTGGTATCCCCGCAAAACTAATACGGCTGTGTAAACTGACGCTGAGCAACACACAAAGCTCCGTCAGGATCGGGAAGGACCTCTCCGAGCCGTTCGATACCAAACGAGGTTTCAGACAAGGCGACTCCCTATCGTGCGACTTTTTCAACCTGCTTCTGGAGAAAATAGTTCGAGCTGCAGAACTCAACAGAGAAGGTACCATCTTCTATAAGAGTGTACAACTGCTGGCGTATGCCGATGATATTGATATCATCGGCCTCAACACCCGCGCCGTTAGTTCTGCTTTCTCCAGACTGGACAAGGAAGCAAAAGAAATGGGTCTGGCAGTGAACGAGGGCAAGACGAAATATCTCCTGTCATCAAACAAACAGTCGTCGCACTCGCGACTTGGCACTCACGTCACTGTTGACAGTCATAACTTTGAAGTTGTAGATAATTTCGTCTATCTTGGAACCAGCGTAAACACCACCAACAATGTCAGCCTGGAAATCCAACGCAGGATTACTCTTGCCAACAGGTGCTACTTTGGACTGAGTAGGCAATTGAAAAGTAAAGTCCTCTCTCGACGAACAAAAGCCAAACTCTATAAGTCGCTCATAATTCCCGTCCTGCTGTACGGTGCAGAGGCTTGGACGATGACAACAACCGATGAGTCGACCTTAAGAGTTTTCGAGAGAAAAGTTCTGCGAAAGATTTATGGTCCTTTGCGCGTTGGCCACGGCGAATATCGCATTCGATGGAACGATGAGCTGTACGAGATATACGACGACATTGACATAGTTCAGCGAATTAAAAGACAGCGGCTACGCTGGCTAGGTCATGTTGTCCGGATGGATGAAAACACTCCAGCTCTGAAAGTATTCGACGCAGTACCCGCCGCGGGAAGCAGAGGAAGAGGAAGACCTCCACTCCGTTGGAAGGACCAAGTGGAGAAGGACCTGGCTTCGCTTGGAATATCCAATTGGCGCCAAGTAGCGAAGAGAAGAAACGACTGGCGCGCTGTTGTTGACTCGGCTATAATCGCGTAAGCGGTGCCTACGCCAGTAAAGAAGAAGAAAGGCTGCTTTTCGTGTGTGGTATTTATTTCGAATACAATTGCATAATGATCGCTAAAAGTGTAATGATCACTAATTTCCCAGTGAGATTTGCGAACTATGCTCGAGTGCACGAACGTTAGGTCTATCACCGATTGTCGGCCACCTTTGTTAAATGTGCATTGGTTGCCTGCATTTAAAAGCCCCAGATCAAGAAAGACAAAAGCTTCTAGTAAGGTTTTTTCTCTGCTCTTGGTTCTTTTGCATTCCCTCTCGATAGCACAGGTACTAAAGTCACCAGCTTTTATAACTTTCGTTTTGCATCTGGCATCGGCTCGATTGTCGATAATACGACGATATTCTTTGTCGTTGAGGCTAGGGAGTAAGTTGCAGCTATATAATTGGTTGTCAAAAAAGTCTTGCGGTATTTTTATTGAATCAATTCGTGTGGCACCCATACATCGAGCTTCTTAGTGACTCCAAGCTTCTTCAAATGGTTTAGAACGGTTTAAAGCACCGCTGTGGTTGTCTATATTCTCGAATTCAGCAATTTACCCATCCAACTTTTAGCTTACTAGTCAGTACATGCTGTCTAGCTGCCTCAACCGGGAGCTTAATGAGAGCTGTTTGGATGTCACCATAGGACTGTCTTAAGTTCTTAATTGTTGAGATCGTCAGTTCAGGGTTACCTAATTCTCTCTGTAGGGCGTAAAGAGCTTCTTCCTTGCTTTTAAATTCATCAAGGTCTTTGCACTCCAGTAGGGTCTCCTGGGTCAGAAGTTTAACGTGGGCTTGATCCCCAAAACACTTCTTCATATTCTCCTTGGAGTCAATGATATTTGAATTTGAATGTACATACATACTATATGTACTATATGTATGTATGTAGAGTGTGGTTGCTAAGATTAGGTATTTTATGAGTAGGAAGAGTGTAACCTTAAAGTGGGTAGTGCTACGCCAATAGAGCAACTTTAGAAGTGATATGTTTGTAAAACTAACCTAAAGAAATTACGAATGCTATTTTTTATCTTTTTCGCAATCATTTTTTCTATAGCACTCAAAGGTATGCCTACTTGGTTCTCTCTACACTTTTACAAGTTTTCTGCTACTTTCTGATCACTTGTTGTTTAGATAATTATTGCATTTTCAGGCTTTGAGGTTTCTCTAACCTCCTATGAGAGTTGTGCTTTTCACTCAGTTTCGCCACTTATAGCATGAGACATTGACAGGCAAAAGTTAAGTCAACTTTAAAAGTTGATGAGATATAAATCTATTAAGAAGTTTTAAAATCGCTTTTCAAGAAGTTTGCTTTTCCACCATACAGAAATATTATACAGCTATCGTAAAATTCTGGCTGAACATTAGTAAAGCACTCTGCCCTAAATTTATCTAAAGTGCTAGTTTCTGCTTTCATGAATAGTTTCGTTTAACGTATCTGGCCAGATTTATGGTAACTGAGGCGCCATGAATAGGTTCTCATAAAGCTCCCTTAACAGATACGTTTACTTGCGGCGATAAAACCGTTTGCCAACGATCGGCTAAAAATCGAGTATTAAATTATTTTGCGAATCCCGCCTTTCACAATAAACCTACTAATCTGCGTACATATATACAAAAGTACATAGCCCGTGGGCTCTGGTGACTTATTTCATACGGCCGCTGCCACACTGAAACACGGGCAACGAGTACTGGGAGTGATAGTCATGAAAACAATAATCCTAAAAACTCAAATTCAAAGAGCTCAGGCAAACCGCTAAAAAGTCGGAAAAATAACAATGAGATTTTTACATATAGAAAGGGAGAAAGAGTGTGAGAAAAAACGGTTGGCGAGTGACTTTTATTGAACTGGTAAGCCATTGCGAGTGTTCCCGTTATCCTTCGGTAACGCTTTGAACACAGCGCATTTTTTATGGTGCACAGGATTTGTGCCATTTATTGTTGTTGCATTTCGATTTGTTGGATTTTTGATCGTTGTTGTACTTGCTGCACAGCCACTTCGTGTTTCATGCTTCAATTTTTATAGACTCTCCATTTCTTATTTGAATTTAACTCGATTTTTTCCGATGGTTTATTGTTTTTGCTTCACAGATAGCAGCCACTGTTTGTCCATGACGGAAGTGCGTATACCGAAACACATCATGCGGCACGAGGACGCGATGCTGGGCTGCAAATACGATTTGGATGGCGAATCACTGTACTCGGTGAAGTGGTATAAGGACGGTTTTGAATTTTATCGCTACGTACCGCGGGATATGCCGCCAGGGCAAGTGTTTCCATTGCCGGGTGTTGATGTCGATGTAAGTATGTTACTGTGTTTTTATTGCATTTGCGCGGATTTTAGCCGCATTTAACTATAGTTACTTACTTTCGATTTCCACTGTTAGCGGGTGAAAAAGTATTCCATACACATATGTGAATTTGAGAATTTTAAGGTTTTAGAAGTAGTTTCCCTAACAAAACATGTTTCTGGTGAATAATATCTAAATGCGTATTCATTTATTATATTTTTTTTTGAGACTATGAGAACTCAAGGGTATAAAACTATATGACGGAGAAATATTAAGATTGATTAGTTATCAGAATATTAAGTTTGTTTGAACGAATTCGTGTGATCATTAAGTTTCTTCTATAACTAATGCGAACCTCACATTAGCTACATATATTCCATTAATTACATTATATAACACTCGGTGGAGTACTTAACCAAACAATTTTGTCTGAGCAAACTTTGATTCCATTTAACACCTTTCATCAAGTTGGGAACATATAATTCTCATTGAAAATGTATATTGTGTTCCAACGGTTAAACGTAACGACGCCATTTATCTTTTTACATTTCTCTTCACTGAGGTTTGCTGTTTTATCATGAAAAGATATATGTATGATCCACCAACGATTCGAAATTATTAAAATTTTGTACTGAAATTCGGAGTCAGTGGCCTCAATTTTAAGAGAGCTATGCCCAATTTATAGTCGTTATAATCGTGCTATCAAAGGGCACAATAGACCAAAGGTCGCGGTGCATTCCTCAACAACTTCATCGTCCTATCAAATCAACAATTGAGCGTTTGAATCCACAGACACAGCACAAAAAGTTCCCGTGCGTATAAAGAAGTGCCCGTTGTTCGAGAATATTGCTGCCGCCAACGCATTAATTGAGGAAGACCTAAATAGGTCTCTCACCCATCGCTCTCAAGCGTTGGGCATTTCTGTGACGTCATTGTGGCAAAACGATCATGGCCTACATCCTTTCAAGATGAAATTGACGCAAGAACATACGTACTCCATAAGCCACCATAGTATCCCAAAAAAATTACGGTTTGGTGGGTTTTATAAAAAAAAAAAAACAATAAATATATTTAAATGTTCAGGATGACGAAACGAGTTGAATCCGTTTGACCGTCTGGTTGGTCCGTCCGCCCGTGCAAGCGGTAACTTGAATGAAAATTGAGATATCTTGATGCAACTTGGTATAAGCGTTCCTTAGTGAAAAAACCAGTTGGAAGAAAACTTATAAAGTGGTATAGCTGAGCACTAAATTACTTTATAAAGCTCTCATTTGACACAGGGTATCGCAGTAGTAACAAGAAATCGTGAGTAAAAAATTTTGAAAAAGTGGGCCTGACCTCGCACTCTAGAAGGTTTAATGTACAAATCTCCCAAACCAATAAAGCTATAACAACCAAAATTATCTAGCGCAAGAGAGTGTAAAAATTGATGAAATCGGATGATAACCTCGCTCACTCCCCATATACCGGTACTGTTAATAACTACTAAAATCGTAATAAATCAATAACTAAATACGCCAGAGACATTAAATTTTATAAGAACCGGTGTGAAAATTAGACGATGCGCCCAGGTTTCGGTGAAATCACATATCTCGGAATCGGCAGATTTTATAGCATTTTTCTCATATTCCTATGTTACAGTGCGAAAATATGCAAAATCGCATTTCAATTACGCCCACTTCCCATGTATCACAATTTTAAATTCCACTTGATTCTTTCACTTTTCATTACACAAATCAAGAATGAATAGTATTAATATAACGTGATAAACCTATGCAGATATGGTGCCTTTAAATTATTTTACCGTGTTACCAAAAATTGCTCAAATCCAAGCAAAACTGCTCAAACTCTTAGGTACAGAATATGTGGATCCCGAAATCTATGTTAACTTTTAACCGAAAATATCCGTCAATATATGGGATATGCAATTGATATTCAGAAAAAAATGTTTCCCTACTACTATTAGCGGTGTTAAATATACAAAATAAAATGCATGTAAATGGCATCGTTGCATAACTTATTATTATTATTTAGTTTTCCATTCAAATTCTACTTTGGATTGAATAATTTTACATATCATAGCACGCAGCTGCCCGAAGGTTCATGTTAATGACTTTTGATTGTGAGTCCCATAAAAAATAAAAAAGCACTAATAATTTGTAACCACCTTCTGCTGTAGAAAAAGTGGCTTGAATAAGTTGTAAAAGGATATGTTCAGAAGTGCTTTTGTGCGTAAATTCTTGGAGGTGAGACGTAGCTTGAGTCAAGTAAAGCAAGTTTCTCCTTTCTTAAATGCCGCAGAAAACTATTTGAAGCTTACGACAGTTTCAAGGCTTGCGTCAAGTTCCTAACTAAAGGCAAACAAATTTTTCTTCTCCCGCTTGGAAGCCATAAACACATACATGGTTGCGGTTGTGGCAAGCAAAAAAGCTGCAACAGTTGCCTGCTTAAGAAAATGTTTACACGAAAATGTAGGTTACACAGCCTGGGTGTGTAATGGACTTGGACTAAGCAAGAAATTGCTTCGAACTGGGGTAGTAGTGGTCCGGTGATTTCTGATTATATATTAATGTATAAAAGAATATTGGTGTTCCATACTGAATATAAATAGTTAATGCCGTTAGTAAATCATAGAGTCATCGTATGACGTAAAAGGTGTTCTATTTTGTTTTCGAATTTTCTATCACAAAATATGTCTATTAATATAATCAAAAGTGGTTATCCAAAAAATGCTTACTTTTATTTGGTCTTTTCCGTTTTAAGCAAAATTTTCTGTAGAAATCAGCGAATTCACATCTGTGCCTTCATATATACATAGTTGCAACATTCGAAGAGGTGTGGCAGAATGTAACGAAAAGTTCACTAATACAATAACGAAAGTTAAACTTTTTGTATCAACTTTGTTCGAGTAGATATGCAAGCAATAATACCATGGAGGCAAAAGTGTTACTGACAGTCCCCAAGTTTTCAACAACAACAACAATGCACGTAACTGCGAGTACAGAAATAACTCTGAAATTCTTTAGCCAAGCTGTCAAGTGGCGCAAGTGTTGCCTTCATCTAAGTGGGTGTGAATATGGATTTTTTGCTGGAATTTCTTGGCATCGAATTTCTCGCTATAAAGGGGAGGCAATTCTGATCCAATATGTGGCTTAACATACATTTTAAAATTGGGCTTATTCTATAGTATGTATTACATTCATATATTTTTTAAATAATTACACTACCCAACAAATCTGAAGGAAAAATTTGCGGCCGATGTGCTGAGAGGGCTTTGGATTATTTGAGGTGTCCTGATTACGAATTTGTGTTGAAAATTTTTCCACTGTCGTTTTAGTAAATGATGTTGCCTTGCCATACACCCCTTCACCGCAACACAAAAAGTCCCAAGTGTTAGGAAATTTCTACTCCAATTTTCTATTATTAAGCAAAACCTAGCAAGTAACAGCCTCTAACATCAGAGTCGCAAAATGACTGTAAATTAGTGCTATTTAATTAGCAATAATCAAATAATTATTCCATTTCTGTTTTGTTTGCAGCTGCTAAACTCAACGGATAAT
The DNA here is from genome assembly GCA_037783105.1 of Bactrocera zonata. Lineage (NCBI taxonomy): Eukaryota > Metazoa > Arthropoda > Insecta > Diptera > Tephritidae > Bactrocera > Bactrocera zonata. The sequence goes on along the minus strand of JBAWJQ010002077.1, from coordinate 16,399 downwards.
GTGGTGGTGTTGCGACGCGTCACTTTACAGTCAACTGGACGTTATCGATGCGAAGTTTCCGGTGAAGCCCCCTCCTTCCAAACAGTTTCAGGGCATGAGGACATGATTGTTGTCGGTAAGTTAATACAAGTTTATTAATTTATATAATTCTATGCTTACATTATTTTTGTAAACTACATCATTGTTTTTGAAAATAAATTTCCGAACACATTACTTGACAAGAGAGTCAGTTGGTAGAATAATAAATACGCGATATCATGTGTTCGTGATTTTAAGAATCTTTTTTTATTAGAATCCAGTTTTCACTAATCCTGGAATAAGAAATCAATAAAAACTACGCAGAAAACTTCTTGGTTAACGCTTCTCTAGCAAAAGTCCTATCAAAAATTTAATGCAAGAAGAACTGAAGCGTCTTAAAAGAAATGTATGTAATTCTATACTATACTACTGTGATCAAAAAGTAAGGTGTGTCACGCTACTGAAGTACGCCTCTGAGCTTATTTTGCGACAAAAAAACACGAAATTTTTCTTCGACATTTCTTTACTTACTGGATCTGCTTTTGTTTTCAAATCTTAAATCTATTTAAAAATTTGGCAGGCTCAAGAAAATGATTGAGCTGTTTTGGTGATACGTTTAGGCGTGTTTGATCGCTGGGATGTACTAAAGCATTAGCTAATGGGTTTGGGCAATCTCGGAGTTTAGATATATATTTCATTCCGCTGTTTTCTACCTCTTTCTTTACCATAGGAATACCAAGATCTTTATCGATATTTTCATTACGAATGTACCATGGCGAACAAGTGATTGTTCTAAACATTTTCGATTGGAACCTTTGTGTTATATCAATATAACTTGCTCCGGTGGTACCGCAACAACTAATTGCCATACATTCAACTCTGTAACTCATTAAGGCTGTGTCATCCGTAAAAGTTGATATCAATACATTATTAGCTGTTGGACGATCTGCTGTATAGAGTTGAGCCTAAAACACTGTTCATCAAATACGAACTCTTCTACTTCACTACAATCATGCCATACCTTATGAAACGCCTGAGCCACGTCTGGAAATATAGGTGAACAGTACTTTCTGTGCTAAGAAGATTTTCTTATTTCGTTTGTAATTCTATTTATTTGCTCTATCGTGCTATGTATTTCACGAAACCCGAATTGTCCTTGTATTATATTATTTTCGTGGAGGAAAGCAGACATTTTGTTAGTAGGAATACTGATTGGTCTGTATGAAGATGTCTTTCGCAGGTAATTAATTAGCATTTTTGAGGAAATATTGCTATGTCCTGGTAACTTTTCGGGATAAATTCTTCTATGATTCTAATAATTTTAAAAGGTGGAGCCTTAAAAGGCTCTAGCGACTCGTTAGCTGTGTTGTGTAGAATTGACAGCTTAACCCTTATGTTAGTAACCAACTTTACCAACGTCGTTTAGCTACCGGGTACCGGGGTACCCACGATATGAGTATTAAAAATTTTGTTTGTTTTATTTAAAAAAAATTTTTCTAAAAAATTTTGTTCTTCAAATATTATTAGTCGGTGACAATTTAAAGAAAAAAATAACAACGTAGAATCATGAATGATATCTGAAACCTTTTTGGGTTACCCCAGGTAGTCGGCCGTTTTTTATTGTTCGGAGCCGAGAAGATGCCGGAAAAGCTCAAGGTTATTTATATGTTTTCTTTCGCGCACTAGATTCGAGCAGTTTTTAGTACGTAACAGATTTTTGGTGGGATCAGACGTGTTTCATTTGGTGTTCTCTTGACAGTGAAAAATAAAGCTATGGAACAATTATCGAGAGCTGATTATGCTCGGTAAGTAATCGTTACATATATTTAACATTTGTAAATATTTTAATTAGAATTTTGTGTAATATAATTATGTACGACGTATATCACATAATATTTACTTTATTAGGTTAAGTGCAACCGAAAGGAATGAGTACTTGAGAAAACTACTTGGAGAACACGACAGTGTTTCGAGTAGGGTTTCTGATAGCGATGACGAAGACTGGATTCCAGCAAATAGAGGTAGACATCAAAATCAACGAGGTAATTTAGTGCGTAACGATCCAGAAGATTCTGAAGATACAAAAGAAATTGCTGAAAAGAATTCAGCAAAGAATTTGAGAGTAGCGAGTGTGATGATGACGACAATGAAGTAGAAACAGCTGAGCCTGAAGGTAGTAAAATATTGGTCCTCATCGCAGTACGGAAACGTTGTCAATTAGCGAGGCTTTCAAACAAATTTTTATCTACGAAATGGTTGACATAATCGTCCGTCACACTAATAAAAAAGCTGAAACAACTTTTACAAGAGTACAATGCTAACCATCCAAACTCACAGCATCAATGGAAGCCCGTTACGATACCCGAAATTTATTCGTTCTTTAGTATCTTGATTTGTGCTGGAGCAAACAATTCGAACACAGATCATACATTTGACATGTGGCGCTCCAATTCTTATCCGCTGTATCGCGCGACAATGGGATTAACGAGATTCCATAATATTACGCGTTTTTTGCGATTCGACGATAGTAATACTCGAATTGAACGTAAAAAAGAAGACAAGGCAGCTCCAATTCGTGATGTGTGGACAATGTTAAATTCAAATTTAGCTCAGATGTACAAACCAACAGCTAACTTAACGATTGATGAACAGATTTATCCATACCGTGGTAATACTGGATTTACTCAGTATATTCCATCGAAACCAGCTAAGTATGGCATACAGATCTGGTGAATTTGTGATGCAGAAAATGCATATCCTTTGCAAGGGATCATGTACACTGGTAAAACGCATAATACTCGAGAAAAAAATCAGGGTGAAAGAGTAGTGAAAGAATTGGCGGCTCCGTACCGAGGTAGTGGTAGAAACATCTGCATGGATAACTTCTTTACTACTGTACCATTTGCTAAACATTTGTTGTCGTGGAATATTACCATTGTTGGCTCGCTAAAAAAGAATAAACCTTACATCCCTAGTGTTATGGGAGCGAATAAGACATGGGAGCAGTATTCGACAGTTTTTGGATTTCACGAAAAGGTTACCATGTGTTCCTACGTTCCTAAAAAAAATAAAGCTGTGATTCTCATATCGACAATGCATTCAAATATATCAGTTAGTGATGACGCTAAACAAAAACCAGAAATAATAAATTTTTATAATAAATATAAAGTTGGAGATGACACAATGGACCAAATGGTGCGGAGATACACTAGTCAACGACGACCTTCGAGATGGCCAATGGCTCTGTTCTTCAACATGCTAGATATTTCTTCACTTGCAGCATATATAATATATTATGAAAATAATAAAATGATTGTCAAAAAAATGACAGAACGTCGTCAATTTATGCGCAAATTAAGTGAAGAACTAGCAGTGCCGATGATTGAACATCGCACGGCGAATCCACAAGTAATGCGCCACTTCTCCACAAAGATTGCCGTTGAAAGTGTGTTAGGCCATAAACTGACAGAAACAGTCGTGATAAATCCTGGTCCAGAGACTCCAAAAGATAAAACCGGAAGGAAAAAAGGAACAGGATCTTGTCATATCTGCAATGCTTTGCCAATAAAAAGACAGCGAAAGACACGGAAGACTTGCCGCCGATTGTCACCAACCTGTTTGTGACGATCACTCAGTTAATCATGAACAATGTGTTCAATGTCATTAATTATAAAAAAAGTGTAATATTTCTTTATTTTTTTAATACAATTTAGTTGTATGCATTAATAGAAATTATATACAATTTATTTCCCATGCTTTCTACTGTGGGTACCCGGGTACCCGGTTGCTAATAGGGCGATGGCTAAAGTTTAAGCTTATTCAAAAATAAAAATTAAAAATAAATCAATTAAATGAACTCACAAGTAGCTTTCTTTTAAGTTAAAAAACGACGATCTGAGAGCTTAAAATGAAATATTGAATTTTTTTAAGCTATTCACACAAATACACCACGGTGGGTACCGGGGTACCCGGTTACTAACATAAGGGTTAAAGTTGTTCTTTGGTTGTAATACCTGTTCTAAATGATTTGCAAAAAAATTAGGACCGATATTATGTAAGCAGAGTTTTTGGCAAAAAATTTGTAAAGAACCAATGCAGTATAGCATGACGCATTTAAGCAATTTTGGCACCAATTAAGACATAACTAGGCAATTCACAAGCTTTGTTGTATGTCTTATGTCATATGTTAATATTCTTAAAAAATACGACACTTGTGAGCACCCTTAACTGTTGTATGTCATATTTTGTCATAAACATACCACGCAGTGCTGTATTTGTAAACAAATACAGCCGATAGCATAGCGAACTCAATAAACATACCGCGCGGTGTTGTATCAGTCATATTTTAATTTTGCATGTGAAACAACAACAGTGCTAATATGACAGTCATAAAAAAATATGACAATATGACGATATGACACAATATGACACCTTGTGAATACCCTAAACATTTTTAAGACAAACAAATATTCTTCAAAATGTTTTCAGCTGAGCAACGAGGTCTTCCATTGTTAATCGACACCCTGTCGATAGAGGTTGATAGTCCTAAAGAGTATAAAATCATTTCATATTTTAAACTTTTCATTTACGTAATATAATATATCAGACACCTTGACCCGGCTTAGTCGCCGTCTTTTAGAAAAAGTGTGAAGGTAATTTTACTATAACTACATTTGTACGTTTTTTCCAAAATTAGAACGCTGTTAAGAAAAATTTGAACAATACTATTATCAAAGTATTGCCCATCTGAAGCTATGACATATTTATTGCCTATCTTTCTAGCAATTTTTAATTTCCAGACGAAGAGAACTGCGCCGGCTCAACACTTTTCCATCAAAATACGATGACTCTGATGGTTTCTATATATTAAAGTGCTAAACTCTCAAAAGAATTTATAAGGCACAAAATACTGCAAAATGGCACAAAGATTGTAGATTTCCAAAACATGTTTGGAATATTGCAACAATGAAATATTAATCAACTTACACCATCTCTTAGGAAATCGCACGAAAATTTTTATAGATTGAATACAAAAAGCTATTTTAATATTGTGCTGAAAACGAAAAGATTAAAAAATTATGAAGATTATAGGAATGAGGCAGTTTTACATTAAATACCTTTAACTCATATAAATATATAAAAAATACTTGAATGAATGCAGATGAATTTTTCAATTAATTTGCGGTAACACAGACAATTAAATTGCGGCGCAACACGTACTAAAAGGCAGCGGGCAATTTGCCAGCGAACACATGAATGGGGTTGCAAGAAAATATGCGAAGAACTGCGAAAAAATGCTACAATTTTTAAATATATGCCACAGCTTCGCGTACTCCATATATTAGTTCAGAAAATAATAATAAAATTAATTACTCCTAATAACAGTATCAATATATGGAAGCGAACCGCAAAAATACCTTGGAGAAAAATGGTGTACGGCCCAACATATTTACGTGGTTCCGCAACCACTCGAAAATAAAATTAATATAGGTATTTCCCTCTGTTCCCCTTCATCTTGTTTCACAAGTTCAGTTAATTGTAAAATACCGTGACGACTCCGTTTATTGCGCAAAATAAATCGAAAAATTAGTTCTAGCTTTTTCAACTCATATGCCTCTCGAATGAAAAATGCGTGGCAACTGCAAGGAGACAAGATACGGCGGCAACATTACAATAGTGGAGTCAGCTTGGCCCCATTGCATTGCCAGAAAAGCAGCATGTTGAATCTGTTGATTTTGTTGTTGCGTATCTTGTGGCGGTCGAGGTAATTGCTTTCGCCGTTATTGTTATTGTTGTTAGCACATCTTATTATGCACAGTTGCATAAGCACAATGAGTATGAAATTCAATAAAGAGTTAAACAAAGCTGTTAACGTAATTGCATTCTTTGCCACATGTAATTGTATTTTCTGTTTTGCTGAAAGCTCATTTGATTTTACTTAAAAGTATGAGCAAATTTAAATTGCAATTAATTGTTTGGCAAAAATACATTTACTTCACTTTTAATGAATTTGTGGTTCTTCAAATTACCTTTGCAATTTTAAACTTTCGAGTTTTTGCGCAGTATTATTTGATTACCACGAAGATTTTCTTGATTCTGGGGAAGTTGTTATATATCAAGACTAGAGTACAGTTGACTTTAGCACAATGTCGATTAGTAAACCAGTGCAGCTTATCCAGACGACTGTGTGCCCCACGTTATAGAAAAAATTTTCATCCATCCACGGATAGCCGTCTCATCAGAACTGTTGTATAAAATTTAAATAATATTCTACGTACTTACAACAACTGCCAAAAAAAAATTCTGCCCTTCTATGGCCATTGAGTAGTCTATCTATTCCACAGAGCGTTTAGTTTTCTATTGGGGAAATGCTTTTTGTGGATAATCTTAAAAGCAGAGCTGCTACTTAAATAAATAAGGAAGGAAGTTCGGGTGCAACCGAACATATTATACTCTTGCAACTTACAAGAATCAAAGCCAGGGAATTACTTTATTCTGTAAAATGTCAATCTGAGAATTGAAATCTAAACAACTTTATATATACATACACGATATATAACTCCTGTACCGACAGACACATTCGGTTTGTTAGAAAAACGATAACCAATATATGTAGTATATGGTAGATGGGGTAGTGTCGACCAGATTTTATCTATTTTTCCCAACAGACTAACATGTCACATATTAAAAAACTAATCATATAGAGTAAAGTCAGTCGAAATTCTGATATTAGTTATAAGGAGGGTGAGCTCAGTTTAAGCTCAAATTTATGTATAAAAGTATTAGGCACAAAGATACACGTTAAGCACACTCTTTAATTTTTATTGAGACAACTCAATTATTGCTCGATAAACGCGACATAAAGTCATCAGGAAGTAATAATATAATATTTATATTATATTAGGTTTATGGCGGCTCAGGGAAATATTGACCTGATTCAATCCATTTTTAACATACACACATACCATTGTGAGACCACTTTGTCTTTACCGCGATTTACAAGTATTAGAGGATATAAAATTACACTCTTTCTCTTATTTTGTATTGGTATTAGTCTACAGTAAAGGCGCGAAGTTCTATTTTGAAGATAATTAGCTTACAAAGAACTGAGCCATTATTATGGAATCTTATTTGCACAGCGCTGTCTTGAGAGCAAGTATACCTAAAATTAGTGAGTCTAACTATTTTCCTTTACATTATCGGAAAGACAAAGTCTCAGTCGAATATGTAATTATATCTAGTAACTCTAAAGTTCTTCAAAGCTTACTCATTTTCTTTTAAAAAATTTTGCTTAAAAGGGTCGAAGGCATTAAATTTACTTAAGAAATTTAAATTTTGTCGCTTTCTGGCTTATTCAAAAGCTGCCAATATCTTTTGTCTGAAATAAAAAATCAATAATTATATGCAAATCCCGTACACTTGCGCAGCCAGCGGCCGAAAGGGCGGAAGAGGTGACGTTCGTAGCTAGTCTAGCGTTTAATCTACGGCAGCTGAATGAATACATGATTTTGCCTTACAAAAAGATACACACATATATGAATGGGCATATGTAAAAAGGATATTTGCATATACAAATTGCTGTACATTAATATTGTGCTATATATGTATGAGTGTACACGAAATTGTTATTATTGCATATGCTTTGTATTATTACACCACACTGCTTGTCCTAGCAGCACACAAAGAAATTACATTCAAATGTACATACATATTTATACATATTTACATTTACACATATACAGCTGACAGAATGCAATTGTTGCTACATTAAAAATGTTAGCAACGTACAACAAAAGCCTCTGTGAATTCTAAGTCTCAGTGGCTCAGTATTATAATAACAACAACGACAGCTGTGACAATAATAAATAGTAGCAACGAGCAGGCGCTACTATGCCTTCTCGTGTGTACTATGTACATATGTACATGTGTAACCCTACTGCGCCGACACATACACACACTGACAATGTACCTCAGCACTGGGCTGAACAGTGCAATGCCGCAGCACTTCGCATCAAGTACGGATAGCATTGTCTGACCTGGATGGTTGCCATTTAGGTCAAAATGAAAATCATTGAAGTTTTCTACTTTTGCTCTCACACACACATATGCACATACAATTGCGTTTACTAACACACACGCTTATATTCGTAACAGTTGTTGTAGTTGTCCGCCCGGCTGTCCATATGTCGAAGTGACATATGAAACTCAGTGCAATGGCTTGTGCAAAAATAAACGAAGCCGAACAGAAAATGGTATGTACGAACGAGACCCACTGGGCGTATACGCAATACGGTTGTAACGAGATGAGCGCAGTGTGTCAGCAAAAACCGAAAAAAAAACAACAAAATGTGCAACACAAGTTTATGTCGGCTTGTCTTTAATGTACTTTTCTACAAAATGGGCAGATTTATTATATTGTAAAATAACTTATACAGCATGTACTTGTTGGTTTGATTGCTTTGCTTTCACTCCGTGTTCCTCTTTTACATGTAATTTATTTTTGCTTTACAATTTTAATATTCATATCGAAGAATCTGTTTACAATTCCAAGGAAAAAACAAATTTTGCCAAGCGGAGCAATGAAAAACTGAAGCGTGCACGGAATTTATTTTGCTTTAGATGTCCTACAAATATTCATAACCATGCATGCATGTATGTGTGTGAAACGCATAAAATAAAATTTAGAATTTGTAAAAATAATTCTCCATTATTCTGGTATGAGTCACACAGCTGAGCCTATTTCATAATAGACTGAAGTTTAAATTTATTTTTAAATTTTAATTTTTAGTTGTAGGATTTTCAAACATGTGCATAATAAAGCTCCACCCCTAACCGCCCTTTTTTTGAGAGGTATGGGGGGATCTGGATACCCTTTAATGCCAGCAGATTTATTGAAAAACATCGACAACACTCATTACTACGAAAATAATTATAATCTCAAATTCCCCAAATAGAAAGTGGGATCCAATTCTCTAAACAGAAAGTTATTTCTTTTACATTAAATTTTAAATAAAATATTCGGTATAAATCTGAAGTGCGGTTTTCTTACGGGATTTGTACTGACTGAATTACTTATTCGATATTGTATATGGCGAATATGTTTCTCGGTGAACTCTAGTTTTGTAGTTTTTTTTTGTGAAGGTTGCGTTTGCGAATCCTTTTGGAACTAGACCCGTCAATTTTTCGGTTAACATCAAGATTGCATACCACATACAGGAACGAAATAAATAAATAATATGACATTAAGAAAAATTTAACTTCAGGACCACCACTTATCAAATGAAAAACATACATACGTTCGAATATGCAATAAATTAGCAGCAAATACCGGTCTGTTTTCGTAATTACTATATATTGCTATTGATATATTCTCTGATTTAATCATACATTACTATGTATGTACTTGTATCGTTTCCATGAACTTACACAATACAGGAACTATATAAAATTACAAAGAAAAATTCATTCAAAAAATACATTATTGCTCTCAAATTACACTAATTAACATTATATATATATATATATAGTTCTGGCATATTAAGCTCGGACATAAAAGTTTAATGGCGCACAACAGATTTGCTCATATGATCACTTAAACATTTCAAAAAACTTTACGCTGTTTTTGTGAAATTTATACGTGTGACCAGCTAACTAGGGTGTGTCTACTTCCTGGTTAAATATTTTTTTGCGAGGAGTGAACATGTTTTATTCCAATGCGTGTTGGCTACGAAACTGTGATGGTATTTTAAAGGGTGTGTTGACAGCATGTTTTTTGTCTCTGCTTGCCGAATATTCAAAGCTTTTATTATCTATTTTCTCATGGACTTCAACACTAGCTTCGTAATTAACTCCTTAAAACTTCTTTCAATGGTATTTTTGTATCAATAAATAATTTATATAGTTAAAATATCTACATATGTGTCTTATTGAATATAACGTTCGTTAAACTGGAAGAAAAATTTTGAGTCAAAAATATTTTTTTTTACATTCCCAGAGTGCCAGAGATTGCAGCAATTTCGTTTATTTAATTTAATTTTTGTCAAAAGAATTATTTTAAGAAAAAATTTAAAACTTGTGTATCATGACCCCGATTGCGTCTCTCACATAGTCAATTTAGGAAGTTTTTCATTCTATAAATAATATTATTTTTCTGACTTTCAAGCTGCTTTAAGTGAAAAATCGAGTTTTCTAATCTTCGCAAAACTTCCTTACGTAACAATTTAATTTTTCTGCAGCAAAATGACTCACCCTAAAACTTATGTACACATACTGTACTTTGAAAAGCTAAAGTTTAAAAAATATTTGCGTAAATGAAATGAAAGTCGGCCAAAATGTCAAATAACTGCCTGCCACATGTTTTATGCATGAAAAGTTATGGCATACACAAAATGAGTTTGTTTTAGCAAAACAACAAATGCGTAAAGATATATACACCCACATATAAACATTGACAAACACAAAATTTTTAATTACAAAAATAAACCATTACTGCTGCCAGTTTTAATAATAAAGACCAACATAACAACTGTGACATTTTAACCGTAATGGCACACAAATACACAACACATATTCGTACATACCCATATACATAAGCATATATGTAGTATATGAGTATATGTTATACATGTATTAATAGTAACGAAATTGTAGGTGTACCATATTTAATTACTATTGTAATGGATTTGTGTTTCAATGCGAAACTTAGAGTGACGATTTGGCTGGGGGAGGCCTTGACAGCCCCCTGCGTCGCTGTTTGTGGTTAGAATCCTATGAAATCTGCAGCATTAAAATGTTACAATTATCAAAAGGTCATTTATTCCTTTTTTGTTTGTATTTTTAGTTTAAATTATGCATAATTTGCGAAATATCCGCCTTTGGCACTCACCCAGAATACATTTCAGTTGAGTGCACCCGAAACTCCGCAGCTGCTTCAAATTGTTTAATGGAAAAACGATGTTCGCTCGCAATCGGTCAATCAACCGTACAATCTCTGCTGCCACTCACTTCATATCTGCCTGCTTATCTGTTTGCTTATTTCTTAGCAGTCACACATACAAAAGGACTTCGGAGATCCTTCATGCTACTTACCACTGCTGTCATTGTCAGTTAACCCGCTGTGTTCGTCTCGCTCTCTCTTCTTGTCGGTGTGGACGAGTTTTAATTACTTAATTTTTACGACATGCACATGTAAATTTTACAGTAAATAAATTTCAATGGACATTTTATGCTTTTGAAATTTGACATTATGTTACATTGCGTTATATGTTCCGTTATGTTAGCATTGTCTTCCTGGCCCCCTTGCTGATTGGACGGACGTTGTGCTGCGTTTGACTATCAAATTTTATGGTGCATACTTTATGTGGCGTAGTAACAACGGCGCGTAAGTGGCGAGCACAGTTGCTGAGCGCATCAACGGAATGTGAAGCATAAAATTTGTTGCAAGGGTGTAATGTACTTTCAACTTATAAAAAATAGTACATGGAAATAAAATTAATTTAAATACTTTCAAAAGAATGTGATAAATGCTGAAGTGCTGCAGCTTATGTTTCAAGTAATGGAAGGCGCTTAGTTCTTAGAGAAGTTTGAGACATTTAGTATGGCGTTTCGAACCCTTGAAGGTTCATACTGAAACAAATCTTTCTGCTGCTGATGTTTTATTATATTTATATTTACAATTTGTGATTTAAATGGTGTCCTCCGCGTTGTAGCGTCGTCTCCCTAGGATAGCGCTATGGCAGGGTAACGGTTTAGCGTGACCCGTTACGGCAGACTTCCTGCCGTTTTATGGTAAAGACTGGAATGTCTCCCAGAGGACATGGTATTGGCCAATCGTCGAATCACCGTTAGAGAATTTGCTGAGGACCTAAACATATCGATTGGCTCGAGCCATTCGATTTTTATCAATGATTTGGGCATGAGACGGGTCGCCGCGAAATTCGTACCAAAATTGCTCAATTGTGACCAAAAACAGTATCGCATGAACATTGCTAATGAGATGTTAAATTCTGTCCGCGATGACCCAAATTTGCTCCAGAGGGTCATAACTGGTGACGAATCGTGGGTTTATGGTTATGACGTAGAAACCAAAGCTCAATCATCTCAATGGAAGCTGCCGCACGAACCAAGACCGAAAAAAGCGCGCCAAGTTCGGTCGAATGTGTAAGTTTTGCTGACAGTTTTCTTCGATTGCAGGGGCGTGGTGCATCAAGAGTTCTTGCCACAGGGAAGAACGGTCAATAAGGAATATTACCTGCAAGTTATGCGCAATTTGCGCGAAGCAATCCGCCAGAAACGCCCGGATTTGTGGAAGAACAAAAATTGGCTTTTGCACCACGATAGCGCCCCTGCTCACACATCGTTGCTTGTGCGCGACTTTTTGGCCAAAAACAACACACTAATGATACCGCAGCCACCGTATTCCGCAGATCTGGCCCCCTGTGACTTTTTCTTGTTCCCTAAACTGAAGAGGCCCATGAAAGGACGACGTTACGCTTCTCTTGACGAGATAAAGTCGGCATCGAAGGAGGAGCTACTGATTTTTTGAAGTGCTTCGAAGATTAAAAAAACTGTTGGCACAAGTGTATAATATCTCATGGGGCTTACTTTGAAGGGGACAAAATAGATATTCATGAATAAATACATAATTTTTGAAAAACACACAAAATTCGCGATACTTTTTGAACACACCTCGTATCACACATTGACCGACATTTTCGATCAAAAATCAACTATAGGTACCGGGGTCTAAACGTTCGGTACCTAGAGGCTTGACCAGTTTATGCTGGACTTAAACAATTTTTGGTCATAAGGTGTTACACACCAAAAACATTACTCGTGCAAAGCTTTATCCCGTTATATTAATTGCTTCTTGATTTATGTACACGAAACTGAACGAATCAAATGAAATTAGAAATTGTGCTATACGGGAAGTAGGCGTGGTTGTTCTTTTTTACACTGTGACATAAGAATGTAAGAAGAGTGCTACGATCTAAAGTTTGTCGAAATAGGTTGGTTGGGTCTAGAAATATAAGATCACGCCCATCGTCCAATTTTCACACCGGCTCCATTTAAGCTCTCACATACCACATACCATCTAGGTGGTAAAATTTAGTGTAATTGATTCATCGCGCTTTTAGTAGTTTTTAACAGTACCGTTATATGGAGAGTGAGCGGGGTAATCGTCCGATTTCATCCATTTTCACATTGTCGGTAGAAATTTTTATAAGATTCGTGTCCAGCGAATGTGTAGTTTAAGTGGTTTAGAAGATATCTACATTGAACTTGTCAGAAGGCATGGCCACGCCCACTTGCTCAAAAGAATTTTTTCCACAAATCTATCTTTCTACTACAATCCTTTGTACCAAAGTACAGCTTTATATCCTTATTTAGTGCTTAGTAATTATTTATAAGTTTTCGGTTAATGCCGATTAGTGGGCGTGACAGTAGTCCGATTACCATCTACGAACTCGTAATTTCCTTTTGTACTAAGGAACCCACATATCAAGTTTCATCGAGGAATCTAAATCTTTACCCAATTTACAGCTTGCACGGACAGACGACAGTCAGTCAACTAGATTCCAACCTTTTTCGTCCTGATCATTTATATACACATAAGCCTATATCTATCTCAATTTTTTCGAGTTTTAAGAAATACTTACAATCATGAACAAAACTATAATACACTGTAGCAACAAGTTGCAAAAGTATAAAAATATATAAATGAAAAGAATTGTTGTCTTGTTGAAGAACACAAAAAAAATGTAAAACAATGAAAAATAAAGAAAAAAAGTGAGATTTGAATGTATTTGATGAAACGTGTTTTAATGTGGTGCCTGATTGTATTAATTTTCAATGTAAAATTATTAAAACGTTTAGTAATTGAGGGCTAACAAGCCTAAATGTCTTTATTAAGTATTGAAAGTTCAAAAGTAATTTTTTAATGTACCATAAAATGATTTAAATAGTTTCTTTATATTTTAAATTATCACTATATGGTAATTTTTATTCGTAATAAATGTTGGGTGTTAAGCTAATTTTGAGGCACTCTCACAATGTAATAAGATTGAAATCTCTTTGTCCCTGGTTCTGTAGTCTCTGACTGATGAACCTGGCCTGTGAACCCCACGCCAAGTCGTGTACTGCTTCTTAGCGCGTTCGCAACATGTTGCGTTGGGATGGCGTGTGGTTTTCCCGTTGTGTTTTTAGCGTGGCGCGGCTTTGCCGTTGTGTATGCATGCTTGCTGACGTTTCTTTGTTTAACAAGGTGGGTCTAAGTCAAACTAATATTTAGAATGGTCTTTACACCATTTTGAATAGCTTTTCCGGTATTTCATCAGCAGCCGAAACTTTACTTGTTCTCAAATATCTTATGTATGAACCGGAGTTTTTTAATTATTGTACTAAAAACGATGATGTTATTCGGCAGTTTGGAAAGCATTCTGCGTCCATTCATTTAACACAAATATATCAATTTTCATGTCCTCAGAGCAGTTCCTGACATTAGGCTTCTAGCTCTCCTTGCAAACACGCATTTTGTAGAATGACAGTGTGTTTAGCTCCTTGTAACGCCCATTTCTTTTCATTTCTTATGAATACGTGGTAAATATGAGTAACTACAATTTCAATGAAAAAAAACTTAATCAAAAAAAACTTCAGGAATAATAGTGAACAGTTTGTCTATCTCCCTATAGAGGCCTACTCAAAACCTTTTATATATTTTGAACATACCATACAGTGTATCACTAAAGTAAGTATGCACCACGATTAACAGCTGAATATGTGAATTTATTTCCAAAATAATTCGAAATTTTTTTATCAAAATATGTATGCAAGTGCTATTCAAGACTACTTACAAGAATATAAAAGACACGATGACTACAAATTTTTCCGTTATCTTGTCTGGCGTCATTTCGTAGGAAACGGTAAAAATCATATAACAAAAGTATGTATGCAGTTCGCAAACTTATGAATTTCGTTAGTCTTTATGTGATTTATTTGCAAGAAAGATCAACAAATTTGTTTCGTTGTGTAGGCACGAACCTTTTTTAAAGTTATAAAGTGAATTTTAGTCAAAAATTTGGTCATGGCTCCTCGAGGCAAAGAACTTTCTCAAGATATGAAGGATTTAATAATAAAATTGTACAAAGATAAAAAAAGTCAACGCCAAATTGCAAAAGACGTTAACAAAAGCAACGCCACAGTACAAAAAATTATTGAAAAATTTAAAAGAGATGGTAATACCAAGAATCAACCAAGAACTGGGCGCCCGAAAATTTTCACGGAGCAGGAACGCAGAATAATTGTTCGAAGGTACAGAAAAACCCTAAAATAAGTGCCCCTAAAATACAGGCTGAAATAGAAAAAGAAACTGGCAAGACTTCTAACCCCCAAACCATTCGTCGTGCTTTGTATACTGCTGGTTTCCATGGTCGGAACATCCGTAAAAAGCCATTTGTAAATAGTACCAACAGAAAGAAAAGACTTGAGTTTGTAAAACTGCACGAAACCAAAGACGAAAACTTTTGGAATACCGTTATTTTCTCTGACGAGAGTAAATTTAATATTTTTGGTTCCGACGGACGTGGAAAAGTATGGAGAAAAGCAAATTCAGAGCTCGATCCTCAAAACATGGCCGGTACAGTTAAACATGGTGGTGGCTCAATAATGGTGTGGGGTTGTATGGCGGCTTCTGGTGTAGGAAATTTGGTTGTGATTGAAAGAATAATGGATAAAACTGTTTATCTCAACATTTTGAAAGATAATTTAAAGCAAAGTGCATTAAAATTGGGGCTTGAGCGATCATTTGTCTTCCAACAGGACAATGACCCCAAGCATACAGCTCTAGTTGTCAGAGAATGGCTGTTGTATAACACACCAAAGCAGCTAAAAACACCACCCCAATCGCCAGATATGAATGTTATTGAACATTTGTGGGAACATCTTGACAGACAAATAAGGAAACATGAAATTAAGAACAAAGATGACTTAAAGAAAGCACTTATGGAGGAATGGGGAAAGATTCCAATTTCTCTGACTCAGAACCTGGTAAACTCTATGCCATCGCGGTTAAAAGCTGTCAAAAAGAGTAAAGGCTATCCAACGAAATATTAACAGTTCATCATAATATTAAATTTTTTTCTTGAATTCGGGTTTTGATTGAGTGCATACTTATTTTTGTGATGTGATTTTAAGACTATTTTGATATTAAGCCGATTTGGCTAAAACAAGAATTACTTTTGTATTATTTTTTGTTGTAAATATGTAGATAAGACTTTGAAAAATAAATAAAATTTTATTTTCTTTTCGTATTGTTACTTTTGAATTTTATTTCTTTTGTACCATGGTGAAATCATCGCTGCATACTTACTTTAGTGATACACTG